>JADDOH010011253.1:0-56663 GCA_016648135.1 Agrypnia vestita | reverse complement strand
TCGGGTCTATTCACGAACTCACGCGGTCGGGCGAAACATGACCCGGAGGGTTCTGTATGGGGAGCCGTGTCGTCGCGCGTTCTCCCATTACACAGCGCTCGCAAATCCCGATGGCCCAGTCCATGACAGTGGTATATTTGCGAAAAACAAATGCAATAATTAAAACCTTTCAAATGTGATTCGTTTGAATCTCAACTACATATTTGTTATACTGCGATTCGCAAATCCCGACGGCCTAGGCCGTGACAGTGGCATACTTGCGAGAAAACAAATGCAATAATTAAAACCTTTCAAACGTGAATCGTTTGAATCTTACCTACATATTTGTTATACTGCGATCCGCAAATCCCGATGGTCTTTTTTAGATTGTGACGGTGGCATACTTGTGAGATCGCATTCAAATATATTCTCTTCATACAATTATTAAAAATATTTTTCAAATGTGAATCGTTTGAATTCAAACAACATAAAATGAATGAGATATGAAATAAATCACATATTCTATAAAATGGAGCAATACTTTTACAAAGAAACAGGCATTCCAAAATCGAACTAATATATCACAAGGACCAAAATTACTACAATAATTTTCGTTCACAAAATATTAAATAATAAAAATGCCAACTGTCTATATGACAAACAACCTAAAGAAATTTCTAATACCTAGTATCACGTTTGTCTACAAATCTCAGTACGTGGTTCACGTAAATGCTCAATCTTTTTTCTTTGATGTCACGGACCGTGGTCCGCGATTGTTTAAATAAAACCGCTTTTATAATCAAATATTTTCTTTCATTTATAATATTAACTAAACCAAAATGATTTTATTACTATGCAAATGAGTCCAACGAATACGCTCCTGTCTGGTCACCGGCACCACTGTGATGACCCTGATAGATAGAGGGTCTTCCTAACGTATTAACGATGAATTTTGTATTAATAATTTATTTAAAATGTCGATGCTTACTCGTCGCGAGTTGATATTTAATTTTATCTACTATATTCAATTAATTTGCCAACTCCTGGCCGCGGCTAACAATGTGATGAATCCTATGGGGTGACCCGTCAAAAATACGTCGTGGAAAATAATATTAAATAATATAAATTTCATTGCAATGAATAAAGTCATTTGCCGTATGATGTTAGCGAAAATAGTTGTATGGCGCGGGTGGCAACGGATGAGGTCGACAGATACGCTGTAACTATAAAAGGATCGCGGAATAAAATATTATACCTTCTTGAAATATTATAAATAATGTATTCTATACAATATTAATACTCTGCCTGTGCTAACTATACATTGAACTAAAATATATATTATTAACTGGAAATAATTATTCTGTGAAAATTGCGCTTTTGAATGCAAAATTAACTAAAAATATTAACTAAAAATATTTCTAATTTGCTGTTGAATATTACCTATAAAGATATTGACTAAAACTTTTGCTTTGAATGGAATATTAACTACTTCTCTCATCAAATATTATTCTGCAGCAAATATTCAATGAAATTATAGGAACTAAAATATTTCTACCATCTTGGGTTCGCACACTATATTGATAATACCTAATGCCCTTCGCATTTACTAAATGTATTACCTAAATAACCACAGCTATACCATCCTGTCCGTCAGGGACGAAACATAAAACACAGTTATATTTCTAAAATTGCTACCTCTTACGCGACAAAAATACCTATTACAGTCGGGCTATGAATATGAACTATCTCCGCCTCATAATGGCGCCTGGTACCAATACTAAAACCTTTACTAGAAATAATAAATGCGAATAAATCTCGATAAATATAATATATACTATTCGTAATACGTCGTTGAATTGGCACATGATTCGTCTAATGGATGAAGGACCCCGTTGTGTATCGTAATAACTTCAAATTCTTTTATAGGAGCAGTGTGGAAACAATTGCATACTATTACGTAATAAAAACATCTAACGAACCTAATAATCTATACATTTATGTTACAATAAAATACGTTCACCAGAAGAATTCGTGTATTAGAAATAAAACATTTCCGTTTGGAAACAACCCAATAAAATCAATCGAACGGCATAAAGAGGAGAAATTCACATATTAAATAACACTGAAACTAATAATTTTAAACACTTTATATTAACATATTCTTACCTTGAATGGTGTCGTCTTAGACGTGTATGAACCTGTTCATATTAATTCCTGGGGAAAATAATACATATATTTGCTATCTACGAAATAAGACATTTTTGAAATGAAACTTCTTTATAAATAAGTAGATAAGGTCTCGGGGATGGTTTGTTCGAAAGGATTCTACAACAGCCCGTGAGTTTATATGAAATAATAGTTTCTTTGAATGCTAAGTTTTGGTTTTTAAACCCTCAGCATCTCTGCTGAGAGGGGTTGAGGCCCCGCGCCCGCCTAAACCCGGTGGCCGACTTCCTAAGTGACTAAACGGCCCCCCTTGTTCCTCCGGAACTTACTGCATCCCGAGACTCTATCTCTTCTTTACGAGATGTGATCCTGTGACGCCTCTCTTTTAGGCTTATAATTGAGATGTACGTACTCTTTTGGTACGAGTTTCTGATGATGGTGTTGTCTTGAGGCGCCTTTCTTTTAGGCCGGTGTTTGAAGAATCATGTACTCTTTTGGTACGAATTGATGACGACATTAGCCTCCTTTGCGGGCATAGTCAGCGATGTTACAAATTATTGTGCAATCTCATTATGCCTTTTCAGAGCGGCGTCCCACGATTCTGCATCTTGCAACATTTACTTTGGACAAATGTTAGAGTGTTAGTAACATATTTATAATATCCCAGCTATTCCATATGAGTGAATGATTTTTATATTTATTCTGGCCCTGTCTTTCTTACAGAGGACGAAATAGAAGTTAACGTTTTCTATCAAGGTTTTACAGCATTCAAGCATGGAAATCCTTCCAAAGACATAGGGAACCTTTTTGTTGGTTTAAGTAGTTTGCGCCAGATGAGGTTAGGTGGTCGGTTTATTGACGACCCCGAGCAACAAGGAGGACCCCGCCTTTAAGGGGCCCTGCAGGGGCTTGTGCGGGTTCCACGCCCAAGTGCCGGCAATCATCCACCCCTCAGCCAGCTAGGCTAACACAAACCAGATATCCCCAATCTTTAGTTAGATCTCCCCATTCTGTCCTTTACTCGTCATTCTGAAGCTACTTGTTAAGCCAGATGTACCGAGGTACTCAAATCATAAAGAGTTAACTGAAGACCGGATTGCGCAATACTTATGCAATACAGTAATTATTATAATGCTACTAAGTAATTCATATAGAAATCCGTGTATTCAAATTTTAGCATAAACGGTATGAAATTCGCTTTGCATAAAAATACACCCGTTTGGAACGGTATTCTTGTACGATTTGAACCAATATCACACAAGCAATCGTGATATTTAATTACACATAATTATTCCGAACTCAAATATTCCCAAAATAAATACATTTCGATAGTGAAAATAATTAACCGTAATAGATAATATGAATATGATCCTTAGATGTTACTCTTTGTGGCGGAATCCTCCTTCTGGTGCTGCGGGATGGTGGAATCTCTATACTTCGCCGCTGCAAGACCCGCTTTCTCTCAAGCTGGCAGCTCCTTTGCTCGCAACTGATGATCTGGAACTCGGGGCTCCGTCGGTAGTCTGTTGGGCAGCGCTCCCGCTCGCAAGTCTGGTCTCGAACTGAAGGGCTGAGTACATCGTGTTCGCTCCTTTTATAGTAATGATTTCACCATACCTCTGAAATCCACGCTAGTGCAGTGACTCATCCTATGCGCGATGACCTCACCGCCGGCGCTCGCCATTGGCCGGATTCAGCCATCAGGACGGTCGCCTCCGGCTCAACCCGTCGAAGGTAACGCGTGCCTGTGATTGGTCCGTTTCGTTAAAATAAGAGTAAAGCACTCGCTACACGCGAGACCTGCTGTTCCGTTTCATAAATAATAAAGGCTCGTTCGCACCCACTCACAAGGTCGAGTCTATTAGGATTGGCAAACAATATTAATTTAACACAGAACCATATCCATGGTATAATAAAGATCTAAGAAATATTACTTGTATAGCTGAATATTCAATATTTTGTTAGCCTCTTGTAATACATAGAATCTTAAGAAGAAATATATCAGGCTTTTACTTTTAACCGATTCCAAACAGAAGAAATATATTTTTGATGTCCATACTTGACTTTTTTTGAATATTATTATTTTAAGATTTTCTAAATTTATTAAATCTATCTCTATGTCGACCATCACACTCCATTCTATCCGGGGATTGCGCGTTGTCCAATTTCACCAAATTTTTTTCGTTAACTTACCAAACTTCCGTGGCGAAATTGGATAACGCGCCATCCTCGGATAGAATGGAGGTCCGTTGGTTCGATTTCTAGTAGCAGTTATAATAGTTTTTCGTTAATTTGATTTTTGTATGTGTGTATAATTGATTAATAAATTGTCATATATATTTCCACCTATAATTAATTAATTAGATCTGAAAGGTATGGAAATTATTTTTCTATATTTAAATGTGGTCACTTGTGTACTTCACTTGAATGAAAAATTTTGATATCGAAACTCGAGTTGTGAAATATAAAATATAATTAAACTGATTCTTTCAATAATCATTATATTTAAATTTGTAATAAAATGTTAAATTTATAATAAAAGAATCAGGACGTATATTGCACTGAAATATTAAATCCCTCATTCGATATTATAACTTTATATAGTGGCGCCAGAATAAATAATAAAAACATTATTAAGTAAATGGCTTCGTCCAAACATTAAAAACTTATCAAATCCAATAACAATCGATAAAACAGAACACTCTTATTTCAATTTTGATCACAGAGCTTTTATTAATCATCAAGTCAGACGGTAAATACAAAAGAAGGTTCTTTTTATCAGTCAATAAAAATTGAGTGTCCCATCAGAAGCCGAAAGAACCGTAACCCGACCGAATACCATCCCCAATAATTTGTGCGGAATGCCCACGCAATATGTGCGGGCCGTGAACGAACGGACCATATTGAAATCCAATTTTTATTTCCGTCCTCACAAATTTCTTGTTATTAAAATACGAACGGCCCGGCACGTCCGGACGCCCGCCATAAAAACCTCGTGGAGGACGCCGGAATGAAACGGGGAATGTCGGATGACGTACGTGCAGTGTGAATCCGCCCTCACTTTCGGAATAATCAATTTTTGATTTGTCGGCGATAAAGAGAGTTTTATGCGGCGGTGATAAAGTATTTTTGACACTCTGAAACGGCGCCGTAATATGATAGTTGGCCGCCCAAGGCTCCCACGCACGAAGTGCCGCGGCAGATGTCAGAATCACACTTTTTGTCAAGTGTCGGTTAGAATATTTGATGTAGAAGAGTTAAACTTTGCGAAAATTTTTTTTACGACTTCTTCCAAATGCGAAATGATGCGACGATCTGACATCGATTGTTCTCGTGTCTTTGACTCCACTTTTAAAAGACATTGCAGAAAAGCCCGAAGATGTAATTAGTGCATATTGCTCACTGGCGACCTTTATCGTAGAAGAAGTGAACACAACAAAGTGCATATAATTTACGACCTCGGAAGAAATAATCAGTTCGGCCTACACCACCGCCGTGATAGGACGCTCTCTTTTACTGAAATTTTTCTTCTAAGTAAAGTATACGGTTCACGTAAAATATCCTTTTTATTTAACACATAAATATTTCCAAATGTTTCCAAAACCTATTTTTATTCATCTCCTTACTCACCTTTTTACTTACGCAAAACTCTTTTATCCTGATACACACCTCTTCCTTCATCCATATTATTAAATCTTCGCATTAAAACACTACGATTGATAAGGCTCTTAATAAGACCACTTTCCAGTATTGGTTAACCTAATATTTATGCTTTCCACGGATAACTTCTCTTTCAGTTACATCGAATTGAAAGCTAACCAGAAAATATAAAATTGTTCACAAACGCACTTAATTATTCGTTATATGAGTATAAGTTTATCAATTACGAATTCTTTTTTATTATGTAAATTAGCATTATTTTAAAATGCCTTATCCCCAAATGGGTAGGCAAAAGTGTAAAAATGTCACACTTTTCTGAACCGGCACACCAGTCTCGCTTCTATAATTTTCAAATATCTTCTCATGCACGCTAATCCACTGATTAAAACACTGGTTTGTTTGGTTGATTAAAAATAGACCCATTATAAATATCGCTGATTCAAACTGATTAAAGATAAATCATTGTGGAAATTGGAAAAAATAATCTACAACTTTTTGATATCGAAAAAAGAAATCGTGTATTTGGCTCCCACGAAAATTGTCAGCGGGTAGCACGGAAATATCGAAGAATAGGAAAAAACATTTTACAACTCTCTACTAACAAGGTAGAGGACTTTTTTATCGAAAATTTTTAACGAAAGACGAGAAATGGAATATGTTCGATAAAACAAAATGAAAAAACCAATGGACCATTCCAAAATAAATCCCTATTTCAACATCCAAGCCTGTATTTTGGACCGGGGCAAGCGTGTGAGAGTTTGATCACACATGTCTGGTTTAATTTACGTTAGTTTATTTAAAATAAGGGGAAACTATTCAGGCTGATATTTATTTCCAATAATTAAAAATATTTAAGAATTAACTTAAAGAATGACCAACTTAGCTCAATCGAAAGCAAGTAATCACCAGAATAAATATGTGAGTTTAAATAAACATGTAGGAGTTTTTTAGCACCCTCCATATTCACCTGACTTGGCATCTATTGACTACGATTTATTAAAGCCACTACAATATTCCATTCGCAATCAAAATATTTAACGAGATTTTTTTTTAAATAAAAATAGAGATGTGAACACGGAATACGTGTCGCATCAATATTCTTACTATTCTCAATTTAAGCTAAAAACCCGTGCTGTGAAAATAGGACTAACTTTGCGGTGTCCTGGAATGAGATTCAAACCACCGACCATCGGATCACTAGGCGAACGTCATGACCACTACACCAACAACATTCTTATTTTTCTTCTTTCTTCTTCTTAAACTACAAGAACCACACATACTCGAGGGTTTCCGAAATAGCCTAAACATTTTGGACTATTTTAGAATCATCGTAAGGAAATGAAAACGTTTGTTTTGACAAGCTAGATGAGAACATAGAAATCATAGACTGAGAGTGATACCGACCCGAGTGAGGTACCTACCTACAAAATATTCTTGAGTATGATAAGGATTAGCGTATTCAGGTGTTGTTATACACAAGGTCGAATATTCTGGAAGACGAAAATAAAGTATTTCAAGACAAGTGGAAGATTTTCGAGTGTCCAGTGTGATATTAGTGGATTAACATGGGACGGTGCTCCACTTAAGTTTGTGTTCAGTGACTAGTGTAAACAAGAAAACTTAAATCAGTTTCATTTATCTACCAAGATACGTAATGGTATATGTATCATCAAAACATTGGATTTTTTAATAAAAAAAATATTTTTTAAGTGGATTTGAATAAGTGGTTACTTATTTGAGAACCGTCCTGAATATCAAAGGAATTATATATTAAAGGAATATATGAACCATTTTGTTCACGCGAATAATATTTTTTTTCCTTCTCGTCCACCTTACATAAATATAATTTTTTATATAATGTTCCGTCATTTTTGACGGGTTGCATCTAGTTTTTACTAAAAGCCTTATTTGATTATTTGTTCAATATTAGAAAGGAGTTAACAGAACAAACTCACAAATTAAATTCCGTATTCTTACAAAAGCATGCCACTTTCCAGAGACGTGATTCAAGTATAAAGTGTTTTACACCAGATGTACCATTTGAAAAAACATTTTACTGTTTGTAAGCTTCAAAGTTGAAGCTTCCAGAGATTGGCTCGGCAAATATTTAACGAGCTTTGTGACAAATTTGAGCTCGCTCCGGTTGTACAGTTCACCGCTAACACGGCTCGAGCTTATGACGTAGTGTTTTGTTCGGAGGTACCAGTATTATGAAGTCCTTCCGTTTTCTGTTCGTCGTGTAAACATGAGCCTAAATTTAAGGGAACCGTCCTAAATCTCTGGATACTGAATAAATATATGATTGTTAACAAGACTCACTTTTTTTTAAACTAAAAATTCATTTTGAAATTTTTATTGAAATACTTCCTAATGGAAAATAATTTCCTTAGCGTAAAGAAGTCTATTTTATTATTTACCTAGAGTACCATTTATCGAAAGTTGGCGACCATAACATGTTCATGACCATGGCCATATGACCAATAGAATACGTTCAATTATATATTGCGATAATGTTTCACCAATACCTCGGCTGCCATCTGTTTTTCCTTTTACTCGTCTTTTATTTTATCTACATAGATAAATTTACTCATCTTCTTTTTCATAGTTTTCTTATATATGTGATCATTTATTTGTTGCATTCATCTTCTTAACTTTTTTCGTTTTAAATCACTTTCTTCTTTTGAATCTACTGCTTACATATTGTATTTTTTTTATTTCTTACTACTTTCTACATTAATTATTGAATTGTCATATGATTTAATGTATTTATATTGTTAAAATTATTTCATTTTTGACATATTTTTCTTTTGTACAGAGATAACTTTGCTTTTTTTGTGATGTAAAAGCCGAAATTAGGGCGTATATTATTAAGAAATAATGTGTTGTAATAATTTTGTTTGTAATATTGTTTTGTTATAATAAGTTTTAATATTTACCAAATCGGAAAATTTAAAAGAGTATATATAATCATATTTTTAATCAAATAAATAAATAAATGCAGCCTTTGTAACACGCCCAATATTGTTGGGTAATTTTTCTTATTATTAATTTATTAATTTGCGAAAAACTTTATTCTTCAAATATATAAAAATATTTTTTGTTTATTTTTTAATATAGATGCGAAAACGGAATGCGCGTCGCATTAATTTTCTTACTATTTTCAAACTAAGACAAAAACTTGTGTTTTGAAAATAGAAAAAAATCTAAGTGTCTTGGAATTGGGCTCAAACCACCAACCACTGGTTCACTAGGCGAGAGTTGTAACCACTTTACCCACAACCTACTCAATTATATCTAATAGGTATTCGTAACACCAACTTTTTTTCAGAGATGGCGCCATAGTCTGCAACTGGAAGATAGATAACCAATAAGCTTTATATATTTTAGATAACCTATTAGAGTTTCTTAGACTATAAGGAATTGAAAAAAATATATATAAAAACATCGACACATCAGCCTTGATGACATATCCTGCAACGGAATCTGAATCTTCGGACTTCTCATTTTCAATCATTCATTTGTACTGCTTATTTTTAATCTATTTGATTTTAGTCTATTTGACCCATTTATTTATAGATTTGCAAAATTTATTTTAAAAAATATCTCAAACATAAAAAAGCATAAAAAATAATAAAGCGCGAAAAGTAAACATAATAAAAAAAGAAAGAAAAATTTAAAAATAAAAAACACAAATAAACATGTTTGTAATGTGATATTGAAAATATCTGTAAATTGTAATGTGTGGAGGATGTATTGGATAATGGATCATAACATCATATTTGTATTGTGAAAATGAAAATTCGTGCAGATAATGTGAAAATATACCCCCTTTACCCATCAGCCCTGATATGTCCTGCAACGGAAACCTAAACGTCGGCCTGTTTATTTTCAATTATTAATTTAAACTGTTCATTTTTAATGGTCTATTGCAACTGTTTTATTTAAATCTTTCATTTGTCCAGTGATAAACATCACTGATACCAATAAGCATCGGGTGGAACTGTTTATTTTAAACCGTTCTTTATATGTACTTTAGCAACGTTTGAAACATTCAGATACCTTCGTTACATTATTTACTGACTGTAAGAATACAAGATTAATTTACCGTTACTTAACTGGTGAACAGTTCATGCATTCATTTATTATCAACCACAGACATATTTTGAATAAAATAATTAATTTTTTTATGATATACCAAATTACTTAATTTTCTGGAATAGTTCAAAGAGCTGTGCATAAATAATTTTAACATCTTTAAACGTTGAATTAATATTAAGTTTCTCGTAAAAGGTGGAAAATTACTTTGCGAATTCTTTGAAAAACCATGAAACCTTTTCAAGCCCTCGAGATAAAGGGTCGGAGGAGAGTTGGGCTAAATGAACCGAGATAAATAGTGGAAAAGAAACCTCAACAGTGATGAGAAGAGAAATGTTACTTTTAAGTGAAGAAAGTGGAAACTTTATGGCAGCAGTGAACTGCTACCGTGGACTGTACCGAAAAAGTTTCAGAGAAATTTTCGTACCTTGCGGTCAAAGTTTCCCACGTCGAGCAGTGGCGTGGAGTTCAAGGTTTTGGGGGGGTTGAAGCTTCTTTATACCATTAAGTTATTTGTCGTCTTCAAGACTTTGTCTTGTTTCAAAGATAATTATTTTAATAGCCTCCGGGATCGCTGTTTTCTCAATTTTATGAAAATTATATTTAGTAAAATGTATTAATTATGAAGCGGAAAAACGGTGCACCCTAGTATACACTTTCCCGGTCAAAGCATCTATTTTCTTTTTTTTTTCTCCCTTTTTTTCTTTCATCTCAATGTCGTTTATATATTATATAAAATTTGTATGCATGATTTATATTCCAAATTAAATTTCCATTTAATTGTCGAATAATAAGAAAAGAGTCTTGATGATATAAAAATGATTTCACAGTTTTGCGTTCTTAAAGAATATAAGTAGAAAATTAATTTGAATGTGTTAAGATTAGTTCTGAATTATTAATTAAGCTGCTTTTGATTTAAAAAATTATCGCAGGCCCACCCTAATATATGACAATCCAAATATGGATCCTAACGGAGAGAGTGAGAGAAAGAATTTAAGGATGCTAAGATGAGTTTTCTAGGGAGAGTAGTGAGAATCATACTGGCGGACAGAGTGAGTTGTGCCAGCACAAGATAGATACTCTCCTCCAAACAAAATCCTACATATAAAGAAATCACTAATGATGTGAATAAGATAAGTTTTACTATTACCAAGAAGCCAGAGGAACGATTACCAAGAAGTTTCTCCTTGGCAACCTCGGAAGGAAGATGACCAATGGGTCTATCAGAGTCAAGTCAGAGAAAGCTGAGAAAAATAACATAAATAGTGAACGAAGATAGAATAAGTTTTAACTACTTAACACGTATAGACGCAGCACAAGCCAGGATAACATGGAAACATCTTGTCGTGTTTTTGAGCTCCCGACCATACTAATACTAGGGGATGAAAATGATGATTCAGTGTTTGGGATTACTTGCTTGGTAGGTACTAGAATTTTTATATTCTTTCAAGAGCCAATTGATTTTAGCTTTCTTCTATGAAATACAACACAATAAAAATTAAATATATGGAATGATAAGTCTTGAAAAAAAGCTGGGTAATATAACTAGTGATATGTATAAAATTATTGAATCTTTAGGATCCTTCGTAAAATCCGGGCATCCAATAATAAATGCTATTAAAAACAGAAGAGAACAGAAAATGAATTGTTCAGATTTTATAATTTAATAGACTAGAAAAAAATGTAATAAAACTGTATGTGGTGTTAAGTAAATTAAAAAATATATATTTCTAAAAGTTAGTCTAATTATTGAAATTGAAAATTGAAAGTTGGAATATTTTGTAAAACGATCATAACGTTGCGTTAGCATAACATATTTGTAATGTCAAACTGAAAATATCTATAAATTTAGATACGTGGAAAATGTATAATGATCATAACGTTGCGTTTGCGTAATATATTTGTGATGTGAAAATGAAAATATCTTTATATTTAGATACGTGGAAAATGTACAGCGATTATAAAATTACATTAGCGTAACATATTTGTAATGTCAAACTGAAAATATCTATAAATTTAGATACGTGGAAAATGTTTAACGATCATAACGTTGCGTTAGCGTAAAATATTTATAATGTGAAAATAAAAATATTTTCAGATTGAGATAAATTTAACCCCCTTTTTACCCCATATGTCACCCCCTCCCTACCTGTTTATGAAAGTACACACCCGTTCCCACACTACAAACATGTTCCTTGTTAAAATTATTTCGCAACACATTTTCTCAAGTTAAACCACCGTGTTGGGAGACTTGAAACCCAAGCTTTAGATATAATGTTTCTTTGCTTTTGTAATCTTATATAATTCGTTAAGGGTCATAATTCAGGATCAGAAAAAGTTACCCTTTTCCGCGTGCCGAGGGGAGATAGGGGATTGTGAGATAAATCAAAATAGAAATAATGAGTGAAGAATGATGATGGGCCGTATTTCACGCACTTATCCTATAGATTGTGTTTTTCTGCCACGGATTTCATAGAAAATAATAAATTAATTTTATACAAGCTTTTTATTCTGATTTAAGAGCAATTATCATTATAAATATTAACGCGTTAAACTTTTTAAAGTTGTGAGTATTATTTTGAAAAGGATACAATAGAATTGCATATTTTTACGACAGGTCATCTGAACATTATAATGTCTGATATATTTGATTCCTTGTATTTAAGTTAGAGTGTTTAGAGAGATTTTTATTCAAGTCTTATTTGTTTAAACTTGTCATACCTTCTAAGATATTTCATTTAATGATTTGGTTTAATGACCAATTTGATCTGTGGTAAATACATAAGATGTTTAATTTGATAAAGATTAACACTGAATCGATCAAAATTTCAGGAAAGTTAACCATTATATATATTATCATACATTTGATAAAATTTTATAAACAATAAGGGTTGGTGTAAGTTATCCTTAAAATATAGGTATATGCTACTTTTTTGTAGATAATTGAATTTTACTGAATTCTTTCCTTCACAATTTTTTTTGTATATATGGATTAGGCAGCGTTTCCATGGGAACACAATAGCAGAAAATGTATTTCCCGAAGTGATTCACTTATACCGTTGATGCTGCTCCTATATGTGCCAAGGCATATTTTCACACAACAAATCTTCCTGAAGAAATTAAAATCACAACAGTAAAAAACGATCATAAATCCGTTCAGTGGTTCTTGAGATTTGAGCGGTCATACAGATAGACAGACTCACTGAGAGCTTTATTTAATACTATGTATTGGTAATAACAAATACACCCGATAACAGTACTCTGATTTTGAAAATGTTAGTCGTGTTAAGGCCCTTTGGATAACACAGGTCTGCAAATTGACATTTTAATGGGTGAATTATATGTATTTTGGTATGCTGAATTAGAGAATGCCATCCATTTTAACCAATCACATAAGGATTTTCCGCAAAGTGGAAATTAAAATATAAGCAAAACCCGCCTTACAATACTACTAGGGAATGTTCAAAATAAAAAAACATAAAATTATACAAATTTAATTAATTTTAAGTCATAAAATATTTTATTTACATTATATACAATTATAAATTTGTATAAAATCTGCGTTTTTTAGTTTCAAAGCTTTGTTTTTTTCTTTTTCTTTTGTGGGACGTTATATTTTCCCTACACAGCATCCATAGTTTTTCATCCTATGTTTTTCTCTATTTCTATACCAAGCAAAAGAAGTTCCAGGTGTCAACAAATTCTTCTCTTGCAGTCTGGATCCTAGTAACTCAGCAGATTGTTTTGGGAGTCCCAAATCTCGGATCAGGTCACTTGATTCAGCTTGAGAAAATTGTTGAGGTCCACTGGAGTCGCCTACTTGTCACTAGAACTCGACACTAGAACTTTCTTCTGATTCACTTTCTGATGATGGAAAATCGTCTAGGCTTTGGGGTGCTGGTGGTGTAGGAATTCCAGGTCCATAAGGGACTGGGTGGAGTACCGAATCCATGTTTGGGTAGCAAATTTGTTTTTTATTTTTAGTATTTGCTTGCACATTGCATGAACAAAAGTAGCAGTCATCGCTGTGGTTTCGAGGCTCTTTCCAAATCATGGGAACACCAAAACGAAATGATTTAACTTTACTTTTTGACCACATTCTAAGTCCTTCAACACACCCTAAACAAACTCCATGCGAGGCCCAAGATTTGTGCTAGTCCCCCCTATCTTCACACCAAAATACGCTAAATACACTTTTTTAACAAAATCAGTAATATTTCTTTGTTGTTTTTCACTACAAATTCACCACAAATATAGCAAAAACTCTCAGAAGAATTTACACAACCTCTTGAAGTCATTTTTGAAATTCACTTTACGAAAGTTGGAAAAGAAATAAATAAATGAAAGGGCATGGAAGGGAGTGGGCACCTTGGGAATTCCAGCATTTGTATATATGGGGATTTTCCATACTAACCATGGAAAATTCCCATATATATAATTCAACTCTGATTAATTTTATCGTCATGACTTACTTAATGTTTTGTTTCAGTCTTAAAACATAACATTATCTTATAATAAGTTGGAATTAATAAAAAAAATATATTTCGGCAATAATAATAAACCTCGTTTTGCGCCTTAATCAATCAATAGGCAATCCCACAGTATTTTGCGTTTTGCGGAAAAACCTTGGGAATTAATTTTTATTTCAAAGAAAAAAAATGTTGCAGACCTGTGTTATTTATCTAGCTGGTTGTACGACATTTAATTCATAATAGAATATTGTTAACTTAAAAAAATATGTAATTATTATTTATTTTCTAAGAATAAGAATATTTTTTCTTCAAAATTCTCATTTAATCCTTAATTTTATTTTCATAAAGCAGAAGTATCTATAAACGTCTAAAATATTATTTTGCTAGTAAATTTGCAAGTAAATATTCACAGACAATGAAATCATCTCCATATTTATTAAATTTAACTTGTAAGTTTTGCATGACTAATAATTATTTTGGATGTGATGAAGGTAATAATATAAAGGTAACAACATTATTAAAGATCATCGTAAATCATGAAAGTGGTTGGAACATTATATCATTATAAAATAGTGTACATTTTGAGTAATATAATAAACCAATATGCTATTAAAATAAATAACTTTAGTTTAACATTCACCCGTATTGATCTTTAACTAATGTAAAATACGGAAATTTTTAGTCAAAAGTTGTTAAAATTTAATAAGATAAAATTTATCTTACATTAGAAATAAGTTATAATATGTATGTGTTCGAGGTTTATAAACTCCTTTATTAAACTTTCATATTGAATAAGACATTTTTTTAATGATAGTAATTACATTGAGTAACCTCTACGTGAGTTTAATTAAAGTTTTATATTAGGTCCTTACATATGAAATTGGCGTTTAGTATGGGAGGAACATAAAGCCGATTTTTTTTTATTATAATATATTTATTTAATCAAAGTATGTACCATTGCTATCTATGCACTTTTGCCATCTCATAGGTAGTTCATCGATCCCTTTACTAAAAAAACCGTTCGGACGGGAATCAATAAAATCTTTGAAGGCGGTTTGGACTGCCCCATCGGAGTTGAATTTTTTCATTTGCAAAAAGTTATCCAAATTTCGAAAAAAATGGTAATCTGTTGGGGCAAGGTCCGGAGAGTACGGTAGATGTCTTAGACATTCCAATTGAAGCTCCTCTAATTTGGTAGCCGTCTGTTGTGCAGTGTGTGGTCTAGCGTTATCATGAAGCAGCAGTGGCCTAGAGCGATTAACCAGCCTCGGTTGTTTAGCAGCTAGCTTTTCCATCATGGTTTGCAGTTGCTGACAATAGACATCTGCCGTAATCGTCTGGCCAGATTTAAGAAAGCTGTAGTGAACGACACCAGCACTAGTCCACCAAACGCTCACAAGTACTTTTTTGGAGTCAATTTTCGCTTGGGGCATGGTTTGGCTGGTTCGGCAGGGTTCAGCCATTGCGATGAGCGCTTCCGATTATCGTACAGGATCCACTTTTCATCACAAGTAATGATTCGATTTAAAATCCCTTCATTATTGTGCCGGTTGAGTAATGCAACACAGCAGTCAACGCGCGTTTGTTGATTTGCTTCACTCAATTCGTGAGGTACCCACCTTTCAAGCTTTTTCACCTTACCAATTTGCTTCAAGTGAATTAAAACAGTTTTATCACTAACACCGCAGCCTGCAGCTAACTCGGATGTGGTTTGCGATGGATCCGCTTCCACAATAGCCTTCAATTCTTCATTATCAACTTTGGTCTCCGGCCGTCCACGGGGCTTGTTCTGCAGGTCGAAATTTCCAGAACGAAAACGTTGGAACCAAAAACGCACTGTGTTTTCTTTTGCGGCACAGTCGCCATACACATTATTAATCCTTCGAGCCGTTTCTGCAGCACTGGTGCCACGGTGGAACTCGTACTCGTAAGTAACGCGATATTTCAAGTTTTTCATTTTGTAAACTGAGTGACGCAAAGAAAAAAACAATTGAGGAAAAAACAAATGAATTATAATTTTCAAAACACAAATACATGAGTAAATTAGCTGTATAAATTTGAATTTGGAATTCCTAACCAAAGAGAAGATATTTGAGATCAAATTTGCCAGTACGGCAAAACGCCAATTTCATATGTAAGGACCTAATATTTAACTACTCAAGATTCGACATTTTTTGAGAAACTTTTGATCAAACTGACTGTATTAAAGTCATGTTTATATGATCTATTTTTTCTATGAGTTTTATGTGAGATATATTGTCTAATGATTTTCCTCTCTATGATATGATCTTTTCATATTTATTACCCTTATCCAGGCTTTCGTTTATGCGTGAGGTTATACGAAAAATATTTTAATCAAAAATGTGAATAGATAATCTTCAATTCTTTTTCTTTTTTTGCCTTGTACCTAGCTAGAACGTTAATAAATCAAAAAAATAACAATTATGTAAATTTTTAGCATCGCGTGCATCTTATTCTCCTGGCTCATCAGAAAATACATCCCCCAAACATGTTTTTTAAATTTAGTATATTTTGAATAGAATGTAGTGAATTTATAAATTATAATTTATTTCATTATAATCGGTATATAACCTTTATCGAAGCATTGAGTATACCAAAATATTCAAAATCGCAAAAATATCTAAGTAGAAATGTGACAAATAGTTTTTTTTTTAAAATTAAATAAATTGATGAGAACAATATAGAGAAAAAATATTTCTCAAAGCTTTCCGAAGTCGGAAAACTGCAAAAAATGTAACTTTTAAAAAAGATATTTAGAGTTACAGATGACCATTTACAGTTATCGTTATTAGTGAAACCGGTATCACGATTTCCCAGAATGACACTATAAGTTCAGGATTCTTATCCGGTAGGTGTCTGAATATTTTTTTAATGGATATATTTCTCTGTATATCTTTTAAATTGATTTATTCAATATGAAATAAATAATAAGATTCAAATAGAATTTTATTATATTATATATGCTGTAATTCTTTAATATATTTTTTATTAAATTTATTTGGTAAATGTACGAACTTAAGAGTGGCTGTTTTCAATATAATATAATTATTTCATATTTATATTACACGCTTACTCACTTTTAAATGAGAATATATTCTCTTGTTTAAAAGTGGCGGGTATTGTCATGTATATATATATCTATTGTTAGTGTAATCGTTAGTGTAATATATTAGATTAAATAAGTAAGATATAGACAAAGAAATATTAAATTAAGTTACAAAAATTAAGACACTAAATTAGGTAAGTAAGATATAAACAGTACAAGAATACAAAAATATAAGACATTAGATTAAGTAAATAAGATATACACATGGAAACGTTAAATTAAGTTATAACGATTAAAAATTTCAATATAAAATATTTATTTGATAAAAAAAAAATACGTTTATCAATTCACTAAGTAAGCGATACATTTTCTTTTGAAAAAATTGCATTATTGTATACAAATGAAGCTTATATCTGTCTGCAGAGATTGATCATTCAGAAAAATATTGGGCTTTTTACAAAATGCGTTTCGTGTCAAATGGATTGACCATCGCAAGATTGATGCAAGGGTTGGATAGAGGCATTATGTGAGATTGGGGGGTGAAATGGAGGAATATAAAAATAGAAGAGAATTTATTCTTGATCGGTTGCCAAAAAGGTCACACATTGGGGATGTTTCGCGTTACAAGATTTTGGAAGCGTTTTCGAAATATTGTCAGCAATTTGAGGGAGATAGCATTATTGTCATAAAATAAAGAATTTAAAATAGAAATAAAATATATAGATATAAACCAAATACTGCAGAGGGATCTCGTTAAAAAGTTTAACATCCAAAGATAATGCTTGAGAAGATGTATGAAAGTGGACGTGACAAAAGTGGCGTGCCAGGAGACTGTGGCGTTCTCTCCTCTCTTCGTATATCTATCTATGGAGAAATTGCGTGAAGGTAAATTATCTAGTAACAATATACAATTTTCATTTAGAAAGTATTTTTATCTATAGAAAAACATAAATTTGTTTCTTCATGAGTTTAACGAGTATCTGTCTTTCATAAATTTTTGATCGTATCAGAAGTAAAAAATCACAACTTTAAATTATGGGAAACAAACACGCTAAATTTGATTTAAGGTATTCAAGAATAAATTTATTATTATAAAGACTTACTAAATTCAACGATTCTTAATTAATTATTATATGTTCAAATGAAACGCTTATAAACAATTAAAATTTTATTTAATACACAAAGTCACCGGACATCAGCTGGAAAAGTTTTTTGTAATTCGCACTACTTTGCCACTAGAATATTCACAAATAAGTAGGCACTGTAAGTCAATTCGCGTAGGTTTGTTTTCTATTGCTTTTATGGTAAATGTCTCAACAAACACTATTTGAGCTTGCAATGGCGTCACCGCGAAGGAGAGAGTGTTCTTCTTGATTCTCCTCAAATCTTCTCGTATATTTTCATGTGTTCTAATTTACAGATTACTGCAGAATGTTTTCTAGGAGTCTGAAAAATAATCTGGAAATTAAATTAGACCGAAAAATTTTTCGTTCGGAAAACTTCGATTCTGTGCAGTTCATCCCGATTTTCGAATCTCGTAACATTATGGTTCAAAATTGACAGCAATATTGAATAAAATACATTAAAAAATTATAAAATGTTTTACTCAATCTTACGAAATGTATTTTTTCAAAACGAACAGTTCATATTTTTTCAGAAAAATGTCGCAAAGTAAGCGTGGATATTAATGTTTATTTCAAAAGCTACGCGCGTGTAAGGACGTTTGATAAAGTATGTCATAAAACTGAATGGAATAGAAAGCAATGGTCTGGATGTATAAGACATAAGAATAAATGGTATCCTCTATGGCATCAAAACACTGCAGTCAAAGTGGGAGATGAATTGATATCGGATTTAGATATTTGTCGTGGAGTCCGGCACGAATGAAAAATGTTCCATGTCTTCTTAAATATGTTCTCAAAAGTCAATTCTCAAGTACTTAAATAAATAACTGGAGACACAAGTCGTACTAAATAAAAAAAGTTTGATTCATTATATTATAAGTTATTTGTTTTTTAGGTAATAATTTAAGATATAATAAATGTTATTTAAATTAATAAAAAATATTGAAAATTGTAAAAAAAAAAGTTCATTCATACTACGACTATCATATCATTATTTTTGTTCCTGTAACTCTTTGCGGATCCTGTTTTCTTCCATGCGTTTCTGCAGTAACTAAAGTAAGGGTAGCAAAAAAAAAAATGAACTTTTGAGCACAATAATATGTGTTTTATCTTCTACGAGTTTTTCAAAATGGTTCATTAACATTAAAAATATTTTTTAAAGTACTTTAAACATATGTTTGGAATAGATTGCTATGCACACAAAGCCTCAGATTAAAAAAATTCCCTAGATTATTGTTTTGTATTAATTGTTCCCTAGATTAGTGTATTACCTAGATGGTATATATAAAAAAAAATTACATATTAATGTAATAATATGTAATTTTTGAAACATGAATCACCAATCAATGATATCATGATATCGTGTCAAGAATAGTTGTCGTGTGTCATATATCTATACTAATGTACAAAAATGTAAAGTTTGTATGTTTGGATGTATGAGGTAATCTCTGAAACTACTCATCCGATTTCAAAAATACTAGAATAATACCAATATTTAGAATACATTTTAAGGGTGGACATAAGACATATATTACCCTGTTAAAATAAAATGGCTTTTCGTGGTGACCTATTTTACAACTAAATTCGACGAAAAAATGTTCAAGCGATGTATTTTTTACAAATGCTGCTTTAACGGTAAGAGATATATAAAAACTTTCGATAGAGTAGTTGTTTAACTCAAAAAGTCAACGATGACATATACCTGTATGTTTATGTTAATACACAAATTGGTAAAATATAGGAAAAATTGTAATCTTCTGTGCGGTGCAGGGACCCCAACCTACAAGGATAAGGGGTAGAAGAAGAGGAAGAAGAAAAATAACAACACAGAGTAAACAAATCATGAATATCTCTAATTAAGGACCCCACAATGGGAAAAAATTTAAATAATTTTTATTAATCAATTAGAAAAAACACATACAGAAAAAATATTTTAACTGTCATCGGGACTCGAAATTATGGTTAAATTATGGTAATAAAGTAAAATTATGTTCATTATGGTTCGAGTCCCGGTGACAGTTAAAATATTTTTTTCGTTAATTTGATTTTTTCCGTATGTCTTTTCTAATTGATTAATAAAAATTGTTCAATAATTCACAGAACTTTGTTCTGAAATTGCAACTTCACAAAAATAATGTGTTTCCTTTAATATGGAAAAAATATAATTTTATGTCAGTAATAACATAAAAATATGTAAATATTTAAATATATATCGCTACAAAGAACATTTATATGAAAAATCTTATAACAATTAGTAATATTTGAAAATCTTACGATGTAATGCAAACAATTATGTTGCAGAGCTAATCCACCTTTATAAAAATAATTATTTTTCCAATAAATATTAAAAAAGTGACACAAGAGATTTTCAGCCTTTGCTTTTCTGTCTGCTTGGTTTTCACCGTATTTAGGAACTATTAAAAATATACACTGTCAATAAATATATAGGGCTTGAATTATTTAAGGTTCCGTGAAACATATTATCGTTTATCTTAAGGGTAGTTTTAACATTCATTTGTGCCGTATACTTACAAACCTATTCACAAAACCATCCAAAATCGGAAAAAGGTGTAATGGCGTCATTAATCCCACCATGCCATCCTAAATGTAGGTACTACTTTGAACGGGAAAACCTTTAGCGAGTAATGATTCTATATCCTTTTCCGGTTGACTTGGATACTTCACATTATTCAGTATATACACGCAGGAGCCTTTGGCGCTTACGAATCGTGCTGTGCAACTGCCCATTTCTTAGCACCAAGATATTTTTAACACGAAATTAAAAATGAATAATGAAATTAAATTTCATATTGCTACATACCTAAATGATTAAATTAAAAATTCACACGGAAAAAGTAACACATGCAATAAATAACATAAGAAAATCATCTAGTTTATGTTGTTTCGTGTTTTTATATTTCCAATAAGAATTCAACATTAAAAAAATTGTTTTCATGTTCCTTTTTAATTTTTTAGCTTAATTTTTTTCATATGTTTATAAAATGTTTGCTGCAAAATTCTATAATTCATAACGTCTTTATCATTTTATCTTTTTCAACTACTTTCTTTTAAAACTGTAAAGAATTTGTGCAATTTAGGTATAAATTATTTATTGAGAGTAATTATTATTATACTTTTTATATAATGTAATAGTTCTGAGGGACGTATGTCGCGAAGCATGAAAGAGAGAGCAAATGCTTTATAAGGTCGCGCGCATGACGTCTCTGGGCTTTTTATACCATTGTATCGAGACAGACCGCTGTTGTTCATTGTAACCTGTGTATAACGCATTGTTGCCACCAATAAACCAAGAGTAACCGACAACATCTTTTATTGGAAGAATCCTAAATTCAAGACAAAATAATAAGAACATCACATATAATAAGACATTTTATTGTGAATTTATAATTAAAGAACAAAGATAATTAAAAAAATAGATTGATCATTGCGAAAGTAAAGAAAAAAGCATCCGGGTTCGTGTCTTGGTGGTAAATCAATATTTTTTGGTCATTAGATTATTTATTCTGTATATCTTCGTAATTTATTCATCTTCTTCCTTTTTTTGTTTTTGGATTTTTAATGAATATGGTTACTAAGTATATTCTATATTTTGGCGTAAATTAATAAAATTAAAAAATATCCACATTTCTTTAGGATTTTAAAACAACTTCATTATTTTTTGTTCAAGACAAAAAGAGTTATTGATTTGCTGTAATCTTCTAGGGTTCCATCCCTCTACTAAAAACAGATTGATTCCCAATGATCCATTGATGCGAAGTCATAAATGAAATGGGCCATTTGCTAAAACACTTCTAGTTTCGGCCATTCTGCGAAGACTAGGCCCTACCTCTGATTTTGCAAAATCACTACTCCACTAACTGAGGGATGGCAATTTAAAAGTTTGTCCCGTACTTGATTATCGTTTTAAAAAAAACTTTGGGGTTATTTAGGCCCATTTATTTTTTCAGAAAACATTACGAAAATATTTTTTTTTTTTAAATCGTTAATTAAGATGTAATTTTAGATATAACTATTTATGTATGAAATTTTGTGGAATGATTCAAAGACTATTTTATGATTTAAAAAATGCTGGATAAAAGTGAATTCATAAACTAGTTATTTTGTTCTCTATTTGGTCAACCATTTCATTAAGGTATTCGTATATTATTAACAATAGATTGAACCCGCCAGTGACAATAAAATAATATAGGCACTGTTATACTCAGCCATTGTTAGATATTATTTGTAGTTATTCATTGCATATTTAATTAAATACTAATTCACTGGATTTAAATAACAAAACTTTTGGTAACACTAAACGATTACAGAACCATTCTTCCTTCTTCAGCAATTATATCTATTTTAGGCAACTTATATTTGTGTGTTTTTATTTTACTTTATTTTAACTAAACAGAAAATTGACGTCGATAATATATAAATTAAAAACAACCTAAAGTTGTGTCAACTCTCCAATTTCAAGTTTCAAAAAATATACAATAGCCTCTATTTAGTTTATATACCATTAAAAAATAAAAGGTAGTAGTAAAGAAATAAAGCAATATTAAAAAACTCAAGTAGAGATAATACGGTAAATAAAGTTAATTATTTTTAATAATCAATCTTTATGAAACTCTATAATCTATTTATATAGATTTAAAATTTATATATTTATATAGGTTTAAAATTTTATTTTTATAAATATAATTTTAAACCGAGTGAATTAACGCAAAATATTTTTTTTTTTCAAAATTTATTTTAAAATCAACTAAAATTAAATTGAACAATAATTTACTTTGACACGATAACTGCAAATTTTTCGGTTTATTTTGCTATGTAACAAGAATAGTTTTGATACATACCTATGTAGGTATTTATTTTATGTTGCAATGCAGCGTAGATGAGCGGGTATAAATGTATATTTTATATCATATATCTAAATATTTCGTATACTAATTGTGTTTTTTTTTTAATAAATAATTATCGTGAAGTTTGTATGCCTTCTGTACAATTCAACCCTGTATTTCATATAATCTAACTTTGAAATAAATTACCTACTAATAATTAACAATTTTATTTTCTTCCATGTTTCGATGTTCATACTCATCGGGGTTTTGATATTTTGTTAATTATTCAGGATGAAATTATTGTTTTACATTGTTAACCCTTTTAAAAAGTGCGTCTTTTAATCTACGCATGGCCACACTTGATTGGTACTGTAGCAGTAATCGTTTTTTTGATAAATGATTAGATATCACGCAGGTACGGGAGGTTCACTTGAAAAATAAGTGAAAAATTGACTGTTGCGTTAATATTTACATTTTTTTTTTTTGATTTCATTATAATGGATTCTGTGTTATTATTATGTATCTAAGTGTGTTTTCCGTTTTTTTTCATGACGTATGTATTGCATTATTTCATATATTTTCAATAAATTGAGTACATTTTATTTAAAAATAGATGAAGAATAAATATAACACTAAAATTCCACGCATTTTATTTCATTGCATTTCACAAAGAGAGTGTATTTTTAAAAATATTTTTTGCATGTTTTTAGTGTAAAAATTGCATTTTATAATTTTGGTTACGTGCCATCAATAATATTAACGTTAATTTAATATAAAAGAGGTAAAGTTTGTAAGTTTGGATGTATGATGTAATCTTCGAAACTAGTAATCCGATTTCAAAAATTCTTTCACTATATTTAGAATGGACTATACTTTCAAGGTGTACATAAGTTATAAATTATCCCATTAAAATAACGGAATTTTCGTGGTGACCTATTTTACAAAGAAAATCGAAAATCGACAAAAAATAATTCCTTAATTGGTCGAGTTATGCATTTTTTACAAACGCTATCTTTACGGTAAAAGATAATTAAATACTTTCTATAGATGTGTAGAACTCAAAAAGTTCTATAAAAAAATTTGCAATGACATATACCCTTCTCTATGTCAAGGTTTATACAAAAATTTATAAAATATGACTAAAAGTTACTAAAAATCTACGCGTGCGAATATCCAAGCACAGCTATTATGTATATATTTAATAAAATAAATAAATATTTGTGGCAAAATTAAATATGTAGGTACATAAAATAAAAATTTATTAATATGGTTGAATACATGATTTTTGTATTTTTTTACTCATTTTGACATATTTTTTAAAATACACCTCACATATATGAATAAGAAATTTAAAATTTATATTGAAAAATTTATGACGGAAGAAAAAAATGTTTATATATTTCTTAATTATATTTTGCACAGTTTAGGGAATAATTTCATAATCTTTGAATTATTTTCAATAGTTAAGAGAATAATTCCTTAATCTTACGAACAGTAGAGTTAATAGTAAATGCTATTATGAATAATATTTTTAAAAATCCTGTATCCTAAATAATGATAAAGTATAACAATATTTTAGGGACGCTGCTATATTTGGGATTCTTAAAAATAACGCGTTTTATGGGTTAAGGTGAATTTTGCGACCGAACCAAAATTCTGACTAAACTACATTTTGCAAAATAGAGAAAAAGTTTTGGACTATGGAAAGAACTTTCAAAACTCTAACGGGCAGGCATTAAAAAACTATTGAAGAACTTTACGTCGTAAAAACTCGAACACCTATTCTTCAAAAGAAAAGTTGTAACTTCATACTTTTACTAAATGTGTATATAATTCCTTTCACCTTTGTTTGTAGAACTTTTAAACTCATGTAAAACAATTTTTGTTCTACAAAATACAAATGAAGTTTCTATTTTTAGACTGATGATTTTGATAAATATAGTACTGAATACAATATATTACTAATGGGATTAATTATAATGAAAAGTCAATAAACCACATTTTTTGAACCAATTTCGATACCATTGTCTTTTCATCAGGACAGACGCACAATAATAAATATAATTAATCTATCTATTTTTAGGTAAGGGAGTGGCTTCATTTATTGTGACAGATTAGGGTGAATTTTTAGAGGGAGTCATTGAAATGGGGAATATATTAATTATTATTTTATCAGACTTAGTTTTGAGGGACATTTTAAAATTATAACTAAGTCTCCATTATTTACATACAAAATTACAATGATGGATGGTTTTTTCAAACTCTGAGATATTATTATTACTAAGACGTCTTAGGTATTTTTTTATTTAAATATTTAAAGATTGTCAATTATTACAAAAATATCGGAGACTACACATACAAGTACATCTTGCATAGACTAAAACAGGTACATGAATATGAAAATATTATTGTTGCAGATTATTAGTTTTGCTACTTGTTCTGGATGTTAAGATGGGGTAAGAATTATATATGAGCTATATCCCTGGAGTGATTACCAAACTTTGTAGTAAAGTTTAAGCAGCTAAATTTTAGGTTTTAGGAACCTGGAGATCAAGAAGCCTTTTGCCTGAGGAAGGATAATTGTTTAACTAAAAAAAGAAGACTGATTGTAGCTTTTGTTGATCAGGAATGATTGTGGATGTTATTGAAAATAAGCCATGGAATGAATTTATAAATACAATGAACGTATAGGTACCACACATTATCAGTAGGTAGTTTGTTTGCACGCAGAACAGACTGGATGTGTGAAAAATTATCTCATGGTTTATTAACATCGAAGGTTTATTAAGCAGGAGTGTTTAACATTTTACAGTTCATATAATGCTTGTATGGTTTCCTAGGTAAAGTTTAAAGGTTTATTGAATGAAAAAATAACTGTGTACTGATATTTACTCCTCATCATAGAGAAGCTCCAGAAGCAAATTAAAGTACACGTATTTTGACACAAGGAACAGAGGAAATAAAATCTGGGTGCGCAGCGGAGGTCAGAAAAATCCGGTAACGGAGACATGACTTATGCCAACGCGGTGTCGTCTCTTCTTAGAAATCATTATGTAATTGGTCATTAATATTCAACATCTAATGAAACTTTATTTGTTTCTAGGTGATAAAAAATCAGTATTAAGAGCGAGATAAGAGATCGCGGCGGCCGTGTAATTTGCATAGTCGGTAGATCACTACAGTTCAAAGAAATGATTATAAAATATATTTTTGCATACAAATTTTTAAACATATGATGATGAAGGAATGATTATTTTGCTTGAAAATACACGTTCCATATATGGAAAATACATGTGTGGAATAACGTTGTTAAATCCAAGAGGATGATGTTTTACCAGATTGAAGTATTAAATGTTGAATACATTTGAATTATAAATGCCAGAAGTGCGAGAATTTGAATAAACTTGTGTAAATATATAATGACGGTGAAGAGCGGGAATTTAATACTAAGACCGTTTCTCCGCTTTATATCGTCTGATGATGCTTGACAAGAATTCAGTAAGGGAGAAGTGGTGTACTTGTCAACAAAAAAAAACTCACTCCGTTGAGACTTTGATTTAGGGATGCCTTTTTAACTGAATTAAAAAAACTCAACAAAATGTATAATCAATCAAATATTTAACACATCTTATAAGCGGATATTTGATACCACTTAAAATATTCATTTTGTGAAATATTCATAAGATTTAGTTAGGATTTTGGCTCCCGTTTAATTTTTTTTGTTAATTTATTTTGAATTTTACATTTAGGGGTAATAGAAATGTTTTTGAATATTTAAAAGTTTACACAGATGATGATAGGTACCTTCCATCGACATATCATGACCAAATCGCATCCCTAGGTACACCACCACCATGATCCCAAATGTCATGGTAAACTTTATTCATTTCTTTGTCTCAAAATAAATTAGAACTTAAGTGAACCAAACCACCCAGATAATGCATACACAATTATCTGTATTATTTGAATATATCGAGGGTAGAAAGCCAAAAGGGCATTAGTGATTATTTCTAACTTTTCTGGAGATCAAAATAACGTTCTGTCAATCTGATTTTGTTCATGTATATTTTATTAACGATTTCCATATTTGGTTGTCCAAAGCACATATGGAAATCGTTTAAAAATAAATAAAAAATTGACAGGTACCAAATTGATAGAACATTATTTTGTTCTCCTATAAAGTTCAAAATAATCTCTATTACCCTCGATATTTTTTTTATTTAATTAATAAAATAATAAAATATTTTATTACAATGATAGATAGCAAATATGAACAATTCAATTTTTTTTATGTTATACCTCACCAAAAAGAATTATGATTCTTATGTGTGGTGAGGGATAATCATTTACAGTCATATAGGTAGTGTAATATTATTTTAATAAACAATGAGAATTAGGTAAAATACTATTTATCTAATTTATAAAAAATCTTTAAATAAGCAGTCAAAAGAGACTAAACTCAATCACAAAAGTCAATTCTACAATAAATGAAAATCAATTCGGTTTCATTGGGGGAATATGCACTCAAGACGCAAACGCAAAACTTCTACCATCATACAAAGTTAATTGAACAAATCAAGTTATTTTATAGGTAACTTCATTGATTCGAGGGAAGTACTCGACAGTATCTCCCACGAACAATTCCTATCAGAACTAAAAGAAAACGGGATTGACCAAACAGCCCCAAACGGGTAAAAAGCCAATCACCAAACAGACCTCAGAGAGTCGGATCAAATGAATCTCTAAATAATCCACCAATAGGTGAATTTGGAGTCCCCCAAGGTACGGTTCTCAGACTTCTAACATTTCTCACTCACGTAAACAACACATCTCAACAAAATCAACGGTGAACTAGCATTCCTCGCAGATGACACCGCATTCTTAACAAATTATCCTTCATGGGCAAAAGTTCACGAATCAGCAAACGAGAATATTAATACAATAAAATGGTGGCCTGAAAAAAATCTTCTTACATTCAACATGAAAAAAACACTTCAACTTGTAATTAAGTTTATTATAATCATTTATACTTTTTATTTCCGTGGGTAAATTATTAAAGTTCAGTATACCTCTACATAAAAAACTTTTTTGAAAATATGTGGTATTAAATTTATTATCCTCATATCTACTCGAGTAACATGTTTGTAAGTTATCAGTTTTCTTTTCTTTAAATATTTGTAACATCGAATATTTCTTATAAATTATATTTACTTGTGAAATATGATTTCAGATTTGCGAAATAATTTGTAATTATAACAATTCGCTGGCCAAAGTCAGGATTGCCCCGAAACAAACGGCTGGCCATGCCACACGTAATAAAAAAATTACCATATTTTACATTCTACGTCGAAAATTCTGGAGACTATAGGTACATTTGCATACAATTCAATAGGTACGTACATGACGAAGAAAATATAATCCGGAGAATAAAAAAGTTTTTATGTAGAATATTATGCTGAAAATTGAGATCTGACAAGTATTATATAAGATCTGTATCCTTGGATTGTAATATATAAGTTTACAAGTATGATAATTGTTTGTCGTTGATAAATAAACAGAAAATATGAATAAAAAATGATTTACCCTTATGGTGATCACTTTTTATTTTTATTTTTAAATAGATAAAACATTTTTTACGTGCAGTCTCAAAACCACATTTTTGGATACGAGTGCTTTAAGAGATTTCCACGAAAGTCCAGTATTCTGGATCAGGGCAAGTGAGTGGTTAAAGATATTTGACTTGTGGCATTTTGGTTTTCAACCAGCCCCTGTGTCATCGCTGCAACTTGACATGCGACTGTATTACAGGGCACAATGTTGTCGGTGGTTTGGATGACACGAGACGTATACTGCCATTAAGCAAAATGTGGCTTTGTGACTCTGAGAATACAACCGTGCACTTTTTAAATGCAATACGGCCATGCAGTAAAGTATGATAACGTTGAATTTTGCTTAGGGTACAAATATGAAATAATAATAATCGAAATAAGCTGATCAAGAGTTAAAAAATTAAAAATATTGATTTTCAGTAAAATTCTTAAGATGAGACACAATGAAAGTGAAAAGATTTAAAATATAAAAAGCAATGTAAAGAAAACCATTGTCTCAAGATTTAGATTATTTTCCCACCTGGATACTCAACAATGGTGTAGAATCGTTATATTTATATTTTATTTTATTTTATTTAAAAAATACAGATTAATTATAAAAAGGTCATTAATTGCACTGAGAGACAGTCCTCGTGAGAATGGTATTAGATTATTAAGTTTTATATTGTAGTGTTGGAAGCAGGTGATGTATAGTTTATACGTGCCCAGATTATAGAATTAATATCAGCTCTGCCGGATAGCCAGATAATAAAATGATACTTCACTGGTGAACATTTTCACTGATTTCTCTTGCACATATTTATCAACTTATATTATGGTATTATCAACACTGGAGTCACTTCTACATTATCAAACAAACAATACTTATTCGCTTCTCATGACCGTCATGACCTAACTACCCCGGGGAATCTTTTCGAACGTGTACAAAACAAAATCCTAACTTCAACTAACTCGAAGTAATTCCAAGGTTTTATTAAGCCATGTCACTGGACACAAGCTTTAACTAGAACACTATTCCGTAATTTGCTCTTCGCACACGCCGCACTAAATATTACACTTGTGTCTGGTACACTTCATATACGTCGCCTAGATTATTCCACCTGTCTGTGGAACACTTAATTCTCGCGGATTCATAGTTTCTGTGTCCTTTTCCACTGTCAAAACAGATAGTGTCATTGCCACCGCGCGTCACCACGTATTTATAAACACCCGACTGCTCGATCTATCCAGCAAATATGTATATGTGTATTATTGATGCTTCCAAATCATTAGAATATATTCCAAATTATCTAGACTGTTGCAGAAACTTTCGATTACGAGCAGTTTTTATAGTTTCGGAATCTCGTTATAATGCATTAGATTAAATTTTGCATTAAATTTTAACATTTGCACATTTATTCCATATGACCAAATCATATTATTGACAACCGAACTATAATTAGTTTTTGAATAATTTATGCCCATTTTTACTGAAGTGACAGAATCTGCTAAAGTGTGATCTTTTCTTAATTTGAAAATATGTATATATATATATATATATATATATATAGAAATGAATTCACGGAATATGTTGTCATATGAATATGTTGACTACTTTCAAACTAAACTTAAGGCATGTTCTATGGAAATAGGACTAACTTGGAACTCTCGATCACTAAATCATAAGGCGAATGTCGTACCACCAGACCATCAAGCAATTTTAATGACATACTATTTGATAAAGAATAAATAATAAAGAATACAATACGAACATAAACAAAATAAAGATAAGACAAGACTTCCATATGTAGCCCAAATATCTAGGTGAGTGTCTTAACTACTAGGCCAACAAACTATATAATCCTACAATATTTACTGCGTTACAATCAGATTTGGTTTTATTTCTATTTCGTCAATTCTTCTGCAATAATAATAAAATCACTGAATTTACTCAAATTAAAAAAAAATCCAATCGCTCGATTAACAATTCTTAAAATTTCGAATTAATTTACACGGCTTACAACTTACTTGACAGTTGAAAATCAAAGGAAAACGCTTAACGCCATTTTCCAGAATTTTGTATTTTGTGACAGCATTTTAACAATTTGTCCTACTTTAAGGTTTTCCTTTGGAGCTTTTGTGTAGCCTGGTTGAAATGAATATTTAATGAAGTATATATAGAAGGCTTCCGTGGCGCCTAAAATGCTTAACGGATGAGAGAGAAACCACTAAATAAAGCGGTTTATTCCCTTCCATGTGGGGTTCGTATATTATACACGCAGAGAGATGCCTTTACCTTTTACAACGATGAACGAATAAACTCGATTTTTTATATCTCACGATAATTTTTTCGTTAATTCATCTATTTGTTTTTTTAAGCAAAAATATATTAACTGGCATCGTGCAGTACCTAGTCATTAAAAGCCTGTAGCGGGCGGTAGATTTTTCGTTTCATACCTAATGAACTAATTTTTAAATAAATACTCAATAAAAGTTACACACAAAAATATTTTACAATTTATTTATTTAGTCAATTAAATTGTGGCTTTTTGAATATTTATATTTTCAAATACGTTTTACGTATTTAAAAGAACCATGGAGAAAAATCTCTTATTAAGATATAAATAAATGACAGATATAATAATTAATAGAGAAGCAAAGTTTTTAAATCATATATAGGGAAGGTTTAAAATAATAACCGTTAATAGTGAAACATAATTTCAAAATGATAACCGTTTTAGTAAAAAAATAAGTAAAATGGAGTCCCCTTACCGAAGGCCGAATCATAAAGGAATATCCTTCAGAGGTAAAGATTTGCAAGCAGGTAGAGTTCAGTCTTTATCCAATAATAAATTAATGATCAATGAAGATGGAAAAATATAGTTATTTTAATTTACTTTACATATACTGGTTTTAATGAAATGCGAATTATGCAACCGCGTTATATCTTTATGTATAATCTCTTAACGCCTGCAGCCTAGCAACAAAATTATCAAAAAACATATATAAAAAATATTTTAAACAAATAAAATCTACTTAAATAGTTATAAATAGACTGCGAAACTTTCATAATAATTTAAAATGTGGATCATCATCGATTGACACAATTACTAAATAGGTGCTGGCATATTTTCGTGTAACAAAAATTACAAATGGAAAAAAATTTGTGAAAATGATAACCAATTTTATGTGAACATAAATATATTTTATATTATTATTAAATGAAAATAAAATTAAAAAACCACGCTTATATTTAAATGTTCTAAAAAGTAAAAATAAATTTTCGGACAAAAAATCTTTGCTTTACTCTCCAAATATAAGGTGTGTTCTTACAATATTGATATGGATGGAGGGTAGAAGAGAGAGGTTCACGTTTTTATTTGGAGTGGAAGCAAAAATATTTTGTTAAAAAATTATTTTTTTACTTTTTAGTTTATTTAAGTATAAGGTTGTTTAAAAAATTTTTTTCATGCAATTTAATTTCACACTTTTTAGTTTTAATATTACCCAGCGTATAAAATCAGCGTAGATAGCTAGCGCCATCTTTTGATGAGCTCATTTACTACATTCCAACTTCGGCAGGAAACTAGTGCCATCTTTTTTTGGCAAGCTCATTTACTAATTTTTCACATCAAATTTTGATTAATCAATTATGAATGAATAGGATTATTTGATTAAGTAGTGAATCTGATAATTGATTAATGGATTGTCATCGTGTATTGCCATTTACGCAAAATTTTAGCTCGTTTGGACATTGGGAAGCGGGTGAGATATCAATTATAAGTTTCTGTCCAGATAAACAAACGAACAAACATGCGAAGCTAACATAAGCGAGATAATAATTAATAAACGAGCCTATTCTCCGCACATACCCTTATAATAGGAAACAAAATATTGCCTTAACCAATTTTCGTAAAAGTTTTAGAGGAAAAAGTAGAACGACCCAAGACAAAGTGAAAAAAAAACAAATATTAAGCTATGATAGACTGCAAAGAAATCTTAAGCTACCATCCGTCCCAAGTGATCAACTCAGCACAGAATAGAGAGCAGTGAAAGGATGCTAACCAAGTGACTATACCCGACCCAATTAAGATAGAGGGGATGGAAAAGAAAAGGAAAAATAAATAATGGATATAAAAACTACTTATTTCTCATCATTTTCGACGGGTCTCATTTAGTTTGTACGAGTACATCATTGGAGTGACACGGTGCATTAATATGCATGATATGAAAATTTTCAATATTTTTCTTAAACGCCAAATACTATGGTGTTACATCGTTTTAATGTTATTCGTAGTAAGAGGGTTAAATTATTTCCATGCAGCCTAACCGCACCGTTTACCTGTGGTGATCATATCGTAATAGAAGATCTTATTGTTTTCCTAAGCATTTGAGATTACGTCTTTACCTTTATGTTTTTAAATATCTCTCGTAACATAGATTATCAATTTATCGTAAAGTTATACTTAGTGTGAGGAAAAAACCAATACCTTTTCTGCAGGCAAACGTCGTTAGAAAATTGTCAAACTGAACAAAAACATCGAAAAAACAATTTGAAACTCTAAATTATGACAATTATCCATGCATTATCTAATTTAACATTCAGGAAGAAATAAAAATATATTTTATACACATATACTCGACATATACACAAAAATAACAGTTTTTAACTTGTCAACATCGGCTCATTGGAACTCTTTCAGAAGACAGAACTGACTGATTTATAAAATTTTGTTTTGTGATGAAAAATGATTTTTTTACGAATAAACATATTTTGAGCGTAAAATATATGTTGATGTCGAGAATACTGTTGCACATAAATATAAGTTTCTTCCTGAAAGAGTTATTGTCTTGACATTTTAAAAGATAGCCGGAACCAATTTAAACAAACAGACAAGGAAATTAAATAATATTTTTACAGGAACTGAAGTGAATTCCTTATACATAATTTAGCACCGCTGTTGGTGCCAATACCTTTTTTGAAAAACTGACTACAAGCTTGTAAATTTATGAAAGAGTCAAACTAAATACAGTTATTATATATAATGTTGCACTATTCCTTGAGGGGGGGGGGGGGTAAGGTTGATTCGTAAAAAAAAATGTATGTTTTTGTGAATTTTTTGTGACAACACACTTAAAATATCTTTATTAAAACTAATGGTACATTAAAGTATGACATTTGAAAAATATTGTGTAAAATTTTCAAGAAGAAATATTAAAAAATAAGGCAATGGCACCAATTATTCGGACGTGTCTCGGAAAAAAAGTAGAATTGCGGTGTCCATCATAACTTGGTGCTAGATCATCTGAAATCAAAAAATCAAAGTTCATTCGTTAGATAATAGGTTTTCCCAGGTAACGCTGGGAGGGTTTTTTGAAATTTAAATTTTTTGGAACACTTTCAAAGGAAAAACGCGATTTTTTGCGAAAAAAATCGACTAATCTGTTATTAAAAAATATAAATTATTTACAAATTTGAAAAAAAGTCTCCAGCGTTACCTCCTAAATTATGTACAAAAATAGTGTTCAAAATTTCAAAAGGATCGGTGCAGTAGTTTTGAAGTTATGATGGACACCAACTTTGAAAACGTGAGATGTGGGGAAAACGCTTTAAAGTTTTGCACACTATAAAATTCAAAATAAAACTCGACACTTATTTTATACTTACACGTAATCGTCGATGTCATGTCCACACAGCAAAGAGCTTTCATCATCCGCATCTTTTTGTCCTTGTCTACGCAAAACTCTTCCAAAACAATAGCATGTCCGGTAGTCCTCAGGTGAGCGCGTCTCTTACCTGCCCGAGCAGGTATAGAAAATCAGTCTGAGCATCGCTCAAATGTTCATAATTTCGTCAATTTTGCTCCGATTGACTTGAAATTATGACACAATATTCTTGCGATGTTATACACTCATTTAAAAAATTTAAAATAAAATGCAAAAAATAAAGTTAAAAACCTTACCCCCCACTTAAGGTTTGCAAAAAATGTTCTGTTTGCTAGGAGATTTAATTATGCAAGAATAAATATGTATTTGACAATCTTGAGAGGGAACATTTTCCCAATATGACTCATATAACATGCTTGGTATAAGCCTTAAAGAATAAAAAATTATGAAAAAAGGCACAGAAAAAGAAAATATTATGGATCGGGTGGTGAAGTTAAAATGGCAATGGGCAGGGCAGGATCTGCTGATAAAATTAGCCCCTGGTTTAAATTTTCACAAAATATCGACCGCTAGTTTCGAAGGATTCTGGCAAGAATCGGGTAGAATTTCGTTTCGTCGCCTTCGAGCACCCTCGCGTGTGACCAGGTGTGTGAAATAATGTGCTGCCGATTTGTCTAGTTTGACCGATATCATCAAATGATCGTTCAAGAACGAAGTATCGTCGGAAGATAAGCCGAACTTCCTCTGCCCTTCCTTTCATCATGTACAGTCCACACTATCGTTCCTGTTTTCCGTCTGTCTCCTTTGCTTTATTCACGTAATATTTTAATCCCCACTCTTATTGATTTCGGTGATTTGCGTCGAAAATAACCTGTATTAAATATGTAAGTGCATTTGGCGCAAAATAAAACTGATTTTATTTAAATAGAGAAATAAAGATATTTTTTGAATTATTACAAGCTTTACTTAATTATTGTGATTCTATATTATCCTATTAATGGCTTAAATGCTTGCATGTAAAATATTTGTCAAAAATATTGTGTCATCATTTTCAAATAAATTATTGGAAAATTCTTATATATCCTGACTATTTAAACTTATCAAAATGCTCTTTGTCTATTATGTTAAAATTTTGACCTGTTTTTCCAAATTACTGTTTACTATTTACAACCAGTATATTGATAATCACCCTTATGGGAAGAGACATACCTTAACATAGTATTAATATATTTTGTCGCATAGCAGCCTTAATGATTGTTCACGGTTTTCTATACCGCTGCAGAGCTCCTGTGTTCCGCATCGGAACAATGCCGCGTATTTTCCCACAACGCAAATAAATCAGCGTCACATTATATCTACAGCATCCCAATAGACTTAATCAAGTATCAAAAATTTATAATATTCTCACAACGTCAACAACATATTAGTTTATGTTTTTTTTATCTCTAAAAGTCACTAACCACGAACTTAAATAGAACAGTATTATACTCATTTAACTGTAATTTCGGATATTTTATACCGACAAGCGAATCTCGACGTTTCGTTGGATACTTATCCAACGTCATCAGGAGGACGACCTTTACCCGCGGAGGTGGAGGTCGGACTGATTAGGTGCTGCTTTCTAGGGCGTAAATTGTATGCACTTTGTTGTGGAGTGTTCTCTTCTTCTACAATAGAGGTCGCCAGTGTGCAATATGTACTAGTTACGTCGACGGATTTTACTGCAACTTCTCTCAAGGGTTGAATCAGTGTCATTAGAACAGGGCACCAAATACTTGATAGTTTGTAACTGTCATCTCTATTGAAATTGGGATGTTTGTATATTTCAATGGACTCCCTCACTAATCTGGGTAAAGGTCGTCCTCCTGATGACGTTAGAAGTATCCAACGAAACGTCGAGATTCGCTTCTCGGTAATACATACGGTGCGTATAAAATATCCGAAATTACAGTTAAATATGTCTAACGACCGTAATAACAACCTTAACTCTTTAGTATTATACTCGTATCTGTAGAACACTTAATATTCTTTTTTCCTGAATATTCGCACTTCTTTGATTGCACTCATTCGATTTAAGAACGCCAAATAGTCTCTTAATCTATCGCTGGTCAATACGCGAACTAAATCGCCCGCTTTTTGTGATAACGCTGAACTGTCAGAATAAACTGTTTACTTGTAGTGGTTAGTCGCTTTTTATATGCGGAATGTCATTTTGCGATCATTCGGATATGATCGACAGATTTATAAGCCTTTCCAATAATTTATAATTCACTGTTAAACGTCGAGACTGCTGTAAATTCCTCAACTACATGCGTGTTATTCTTTCTGTTTCCACATTCTTGAGATAAAATGATTAAATATTGTCACGGGACGTGGATGTGGGAGACATATGAAACACTTAAATTTTATTTAAAAAATTGTTGTTTTTACGAAAAGTCACTGGACAAAAACTTAGTCGGAGAACAATTCTTAAATTTACAGTTATCTAATGTTTTTAGAATATTTCACACACTTATTATTACACTGTTTCTTTCTTAATTAAAGCTGTTTCCATCGCTTCGATCAATTTCCAGAATATCCAATTGAATTTTCGTAAGTAAAACTTCTCGCTTATCGGTAGGTACTTGCTCTATATTAATCACTCGATCAATCACGCGTTGGTCGTAAAAACAAGACTCACTCTGCCGTGTGCCCGCTATCTCTTTTATATAAACGTGTTGGTTTTGAGATGCTTCGAGAACATTACTAACATTTCTAGCGATTCCAGATTGCTCAATAGTGTTATGGAGTGTAAGAGATTTTGAGAGACTACGATAGTGCGCAATTCCTCCGGACTCTAGCGTTTCACTTGCTCCACCTATTTTGAACACCACCGTTAAAATTTTCTTTCGACGGCGACGTCAGAAACATCATTGTTAAATATGGCGCAAAACTTTATTTTTATTTCGAACATTCCACAAGAACTTTTGTTTTATCTTTCACGTCCTATTCCTTCTGAAAATAGGGAAATAAAAATGGAAACATCTCATTTTCCGCTCGTCTTCTTATAAGTACCAAAGTTTTTGAAATTATCTATCATACATTCGTACGCTACCCATTCCGGAGTATTTCGTTTGGAAAATTCGATACATATTCACATATTCCAAATGAAAAGATTTTCTCGTGAAGGACTCGAAACGTGAGATTTTTTATTTCGCGTTTCTCGCATGTTCATTTATTTTATCAATCTATTACACTGCTTGAATACAAATATTTACTAAAATAAAAATACTAGGAGGTTCTTTAAAATGCCTTTGGGGTGGGTTTGATTCATCTCAAGGTTAACTGATGAAATGTTAACAATGTCCGGCTGAGTTAATCTAAAAATGGCTCAAATGGACATCGGACAAATAACTTACAATGTTTTAATTGCTACATCAATCGGAGCATTTCGATGTGAGTAAGTAATCATAATTAATACGATGTTAGTAAGTAATCATAATTAATACGATGTTAGTAAGTACCATAATTAATACAGTTTCGTCTCTGTGAGATATCTATAATATACACTAATTGATTAATAATGTCTCTGTGACATAAATCCAGCACTGTTCTGAAAGATTTGAACAAACTCAAAATATTCTGAATTGTAAATACTGGTAAAAAGGAATTTAACAAAAATTGGAAATAATATTTCCTGGCGTATCCTAGTGTAATGCAAGTATTCGGATGAATTTCATTACACACAATAAAGTATATTGCTCCCAAAATTCCGTAAAAAAATCAATGTAGATTTTCTCATTAGCGACATCTGTGGGGATTTAGGGGAATGAAAATGGCTTTGTGCAGGCCGCATGGAAAAGGCGCTTACAACTCATATATGAAAGCTTTCCACGCAATTTGAACATATATACAACTTCCAAAAAATGAATAAGCATGGTATATTCTATCATGGGTGGAAATGGCGAATGTTACAATTGTGTAAAGTGATCACTTAAGCCAACCATAAAAAGACAGGTCATAAGTCCTGTGTACACCCAAATGACTTCTAAACCTACTTTCCCATAATTAATACAGTTTCGTCTCTGTGAGATATCTATAATATACACTAATTGAGTAATCTTTTATCTAAATCCCACAAAAAGGAACAGCAAATTGATAAACTTTTCAACAATATTAGATTGGCAGTCACAATAATTAGGAGAATGATTAAGTTTATGTATAATATATAATAATTTATATATAAATAATATATTTATTTTATTTGTTTATGAAAACATATAGTACAGTTTAATATTTAATGTGTTTAAACAGTTTTTTTAAATGTGAGCAGTGAAGTTTTCTTGGATAAACAAATAGTGAAATAAAATAAAATTAATGTTAAAAAATAATAAAAATAAGCAATAGGTAGAAATGTAACAAAAAATTAAATTAAAGTAAATTTAAAAATAACTGAAGAATAGGAACATAAAATAAAATAGAATGAAATGAAATATAAATTACGCAGATTAACTTCAGGCTGATAGTGATCAAGATATATATTCCAAATATCAAATTAACATAAAATTATGACAATAAGCGGAATAATATTTTACAGAACATTTTTTTATGGTTGAGTTAGAAGCGCTATAGAAAACAAAAATAAAAGCAAAAATAATTGACAAGTTTTATGAGATTTAAAATATCCACACAAATATTCGGTGCGTAGGTTCAATGAAGTTAATCACATTATACGTCAGTTGAAAAGTATGTAATCTAAGGGCGGTATGAATATGGGGGGTTGGAACGATTTTTTCGCCGCCGCCGTTTCTATGCCAAATGTTAAATGGCAAAGAAATAATCGACAGAGTGAATATTATAATCGAGAGTAGTGGGTTGTGACAAAAAATGTTGGCGTTCTATCGTCTCTACAAGCCCCGCGTCAAAACGCCACTGATGGTTAGTAAGTAGATGATGTACTATTTCAACCATTTTAAGATTTAAGATTTATTTACTTGTTACACTAAACTTGTTCCTATTCAATTTCTAATTTTGAAATAATACATTATTCATTACATGTGAAAAAACGTTGAATCCTGAATAAGAAACACAAAAAACTTTTAATATGTTTGCGAGATAATAATTGATTTTCTATATATACAACTCCGTGAGCTTCTATACATTAAATTGTGTAATCCAAATTGTTTTTCTAACAATATTATTCAATTATCGTCGTCCCTTTTATTCAGCTCCTAATCGAAATTTTCTTCCTTGGTAAAATTACAAAAACAATTTCCTTTACATTTATAGCTCAGAATAAATACATCAATATTCTCATCTAGACAGTACTCCGTATTAATCAAAATAAATGATTCATTCATCTAAGATTTTGCGACCCCTACAGAAATGAGTCGACCGTTATGTACTCTGGCAAATTAAAATACAAATTTTGACATATATCCAGATTGATTCGCGCACTGCCTGTTGGGGGATGGTTTGTCATTAGTGGCCAAAATGTTCCTTAGTTCATCAACATTAATTTATGCACCACGAGGCTTGACGTCGCCAAGTTTTGTGTTATTAAATTAGTAGCAACTTGAGCAATTCAACTCTCGCGTCTTCAATCTCAACCCCTTGGGCGTGCAAGTAAACATTATTCTTTAAAAAACTAACCCATAAAAACCAAGTTTTTACTATACTCCTTTTCTTTGTAAAATATAACAACAATTAAAGTCGAATTAAAACATACAACATAACACTAAACTTACAGTTATTTAATATATTTCTAAAATGTCAGATGTTTTGAGTTTGATAAGACACTTCATGCTTTGAAGATTAAATTCTAAAAACATTTGTCACCAATTTAGATTTTCGACATTCGTAGTGAAGTACCTTCTATATATACTGATGGAGTAATTCAAATTTAGAAAATATTCCGCGACGTTATCGGGCCGCTATGCTAGTAATCAAACTTTTCTAATGATTCCAATTTGAAAAAACCAATAAAATTTTTAAAAATCCGAAATTATACTTTTTTTTAACGACAATTTAATAGATCTTCTTAATCGTCGCTACAAGTCTACTTGCCAAGTTTCAGGTCGATTGGATCACGGGAAAAGGGTCTAAAAACGATCCAAAGTTTTTTCGACGGCAAGCCGGCAAGCAAGCAGACGCCACGTGTTAAAAGAAAGGAAGTAAAAAATATTATAGTTTTTGCCAGAGATATTGATATATGTACCGTCGCGCTTTTTGGCAAGAGTAAACGGAGTGGATAGGATGACATACATTTTGGAACTTTTTGGAACAAATTTTGGAACATCAAGCAAATCAGCATATGACATAAGACGTATCTGAACACACCCAGCGAAAACGGAGCGCATCAGTCGTTCCTCGGCACTACTTTGAAATTTTGCACAAATTTGTTGAATATTTTTTTGTAAATTGTACTGATACACATGCTTATTTTTGAGGATGCTTATTAGCATGCTCTAACAACTGTACACACTTGCTTATTTTAAGCATGCTCATGAATGGGCATGTTCAAAGCTAACAATAACACACACGTGCTTATTACTAGCATGCTCTTGTCATAGAAGAAAGACGCTCTTGTTCAAAATGGAATCTTTGCAAACTGAGATAGGAAATTAAGTGAACAAATAAATCAAAACAGTTCCCGAGTTTCCATCCGCACATTTTTGATTTTAGTTTTTATAATTTATATTTTGAGATTTGAAACATTCATGTCTTTTAATAAAGTTTGATAAACATTATTTCTTGCTATATTATTTATATACAGCGGTGACCGAGTTTCATTCTACAGATATTCGTGATTCCTATAATAAGTCAGGAAAAGTAGTATTTTGTCATCTCCCCACCGTGCCATATTTATTTCGTCTGTCGCGAATTGAGAAGATTGCATCGATAATCGATACTAGCCGTGAATGACATTAGCATGCTCATAAGTAAACTTGTTCACACAAGCTCAAAAGATACACTTTCCATCCGCAAACCAAATAAGCATGCTCATAAATCAACCGGAGGTTGATTTTTGATACACATGCTACTAAGAACAATAGCTCAAGAGGCTCAATACTGCGCATGCTCACGTGCCACTAATGAGCATGTGTATTAGTACTTTAAGGTTTTTTTCATTTTATTTGACTTGTATTAAAGAAAATATTTTTTATTGTTTCATATTGTCACGAGACGGTAGAAGTCAAAGAAGGTCCGGAATAACCCAATAGATTCTGGAAACATCGCGAAGCAACATGTTCTATGAAAGAGATTGACCGGCTACTGCGCAATTAGTGTGAGAGTTATTTTGACAGGTGATCCGCGACCATAGAAAGCCGTTTTACTAGAGACAAGCTCAGAGTGGATGCTTACGTGCGGTCTAGCGTGAAGTGGTGAGAACTTGAGAGAAATGACCTTGCGATAGACAAAAGTACAGCGAGTTTAATAAGTACCTGTGTGGAATATTCTAATGACAATTGGTGTGAACTTAAGAGCGGTGCTCCGAATGAATTCGTGTCCACTTTTTCAATTTAATGAGTAAAATTTTAAACAATTTCAAGTGTTCCATTTGTTCCCACAGCCACGATCTCGCGACAATATAAGTAATTATAGTTAGTAGTAATTACAGAAAATAAATCAGGAATATTGGAAAAAAAATGCAAACTTTGATGTCGCGTATAGTCGTAACTGTCAAAATTTCACCCAAAGTATAAAGAATATTTCCTTTTCAAAACTGAATGAAGAAGATTCACCCAAAGTTTCTGCTTCTACGAGACTTCCTGTATAAGTTACGGAGTGTTCTACCATTTCCTAGATGTTTCCAATCTATTTTGGATTTGTGTGAAGTTGTACAGTTAGGCGACCAAGTGGAGTTCTACCCGATTTAATAATCTCGTGAAAATACTTTAAGAATCTCCTTACTATGCTCATAAATAAATTTTTGCTTGTAATGCACAGTCCACAACGTCAACACAAAGACAATAAAGAAAGCTATTGTTTATTTTCGACGCGAATTTACCTCATAAATAAAAACTTATTTCTAGAATAATTTTCAATAATTCATAACGCGAATAATTTATAACGGAAGACAATGAGTGTTTAAAACAAAATATGTATTGTTTTACCAACTATTTTGAAAGTCTACTAAAATAATTAGTCGGGGTATTAATAAATGAACATTCTTACAAAAGTCCGCCTCATAAATAAATGAAGATTTATAAGTGCTTGTGAAGTTTTTGTTAAATAATGCTGGCAATATTTGAGTTATTTTAACGCACTTTTGTCCAAAACGCGAGCGTTGATAAATTAAATATTGCTGTCGCATTTTGGGAGAAATATTAAAAACTTTAGAGTTCAAGACGCCACCCTAAATGAGAGATTTCGTGAGTTTATTGAGTGATTAATCTTCTTTTATTGGGGCATAAGATATTCCTTTCAATGCTGTCCTTTATGAGCTAAATTTATTTGTTTGACGTTTCCAAATCGAATTAAATGCAGAATTTAGATCCAGGTATTCTCGTCATAAAATCTTTCATTGAATTGTTTTTCTTGTAAAAATAATAAAACTTAATGCAAGCCATTTAAGTATTATTATACGTAAACGTGTATGAAGCATGATTTGTATAATATTTTGCGTAGAATGATATCAACACATATCAAAAATAAATGTACAATTTACCATGCGTTATAAATAAAAATATTTTGCAAGTACAGATAACACAACGTGGTGTCAAAAAATACATCTGGACTAAATACGTTCCGTATGCTCTACCGTAGAGTCTATGCCAATTTCAAATAATTTGTAATTAAATTTGTTGCGTACAACCTTCGCGCGTCCACGCGGTATCTTAAATAAGACTACTTCTCCCCCTTAATAAATTTGAAAACCCATACACACAGCGATCAATAGATTTATACGTAGTGGTATGTATAATGGCGTCATTTGATTCAGTTGGTCTTGTATTGGTATATATCAAGACAAACGAGACATCACGAAGTGTTCTTTGTAGGGACTCACAGGAATAACAATGCATTAAATTCACCGTTAATACGCATGCATAGCGTTGGAAACAAATTCTCGAAATTCGTGAAAATTTTTCGTTGTAATTACTTAGACTTATAATATGCCAGTGGAACTAATTACAGTTGAATGGACTAAATTTTTTTATAATTTTGGTTTCCCATGAATTATATATATTTATTTATTTTAAAGTGTCCTAATTATTGTTCGTTTCTCTTTTAAATTGTTTTTATTCTATATTACATATAATTTTTTTTGGTTATTTTATCTTCGTATCTTATTTATCTGTTATATTTGTTAAATTATATTTACTTTACTTTATTATTAATTTGTTAAATTTTCCTAATTATATCTGTTTGCTATTGTACTAATCACTGTTTTTATATATTGTTTATTTCTATTAATTATGTGTACTATAAAAGCCCAAATGGTTAATAAACAATAATGAATAAGAATTCTGCCTAATTAAACCAGTCACACTGAGTAATTTTTATTTTATATAAAGTGATTATGTCTAATTTTATAAGCACAACCTCGAGTCGCTTCAAGGTGAGATTCATGGCAAATTAGAACTTCGTTTCAGATACATTTATTTATCTACATCAACTTTATCTCCCACGTAAACTTTTTACGACAAATTCGAAGATACTTTGAAATGACACAACTTTATTGGGGAAAATGTTCGGGTGACATGTTCAACTTCAAATTATTTTACCAATCAGCGTTAGAAGTTTGGCTTCCGATTTTTATACCATTTCTTATTTTTCTCTTTTAATAATAATTCCATGATAACGAAAGTTTTAGAAAACATCTCTCAGATTTTTATGAATGAAAACATATTTTACTGTGAAGTTTCAAAATTAGAAAATAGTTTTACGACATTTTTAAGAAATCACATGAAAGGAATAGAAATATTTTTTGCAGAAACATATTTGCAGAAAAAATAGTATATTTTTTGAATATCGGGAACGAACACGAACACAAACGCAATAAAATTATTGGTGATTTTAAATTTTAAACATAGCTTAATTAGTTTTGTAATTCCCTGGCCTATAAATTTTCTAGGTTTCCATCCAGGTAATTATTAAATATTTGTAAGATAGATTTTTTTTCATTTATCTTTCTAAAGTATACAAATGATTTCTCTATTTTGATTTTTTTTTATTATAAGTAAATTTATTTTATTTCTCACAAACTATGCATTTGCAGTAAGGCTCAAAATATGAATGTGAACATGATTGTTTCACAACACGAACTATGAATCAGTACAAAAGGCATCAAAATGAAGCATAAACGAGGGCGTGCACGCTATACCACATACGAGTGGAATATTCTAGCGAACTCTAGATTAGTAAAAATTACGGAATGACTTTTTACCAATAATAGTTTAATTGTGTAAAATTCCTTATTAAATCCTACCGTGACAATACTTTTATATTACTAGAGCGTACATAATATATATATGCATTTTTTCAAGAATATTTTTTTAAGAAATTTAAAAAAGTGGTGTTCTTACATTATATATTATTATGTCATTGTATTTTCATCAAAAAAATTATAATTTCCTCATCCTTGCACCACAGAAACAGTGAAGAAGTTTTGTGTGGTCGCCTCGCTTGCATAGTGTCAGCGACATACCCATGATGATCGTTTTAGCATTAAAATAATGCCGAATTGGGCGGCGAAAGTGTAGGGCCAAGGTGGAAACTATTGCTCGTAAAACGTTTTTGGGTGTGCTTGTAGGTCCCTCTTTGCTCTTCTTCTAAAACGATTCTATAAAACCTTGTTTAGTCTCAGATTGTCTCGGAACATGCCATCCACGTTTTTGTCGTAAAGTGTTAATTTTACTGTCAAATCACTCAAATTGTAAGGATTGTTACTATTTTTACTTTGGAAAAACATCAAGAAATCGTCATGTAGAGAGTCAACGGGCATTTGAGAATAATAATTATTTGAAGATTTCATTTGGATAATTTAGAAATATTAGAAAATAGGAAAAGTATTAATAGAAACTTAAATATTATAAATAATTAAATAAACTTTGTATACAGCCCTCTCTTAATCCTTTTTACATTAAAAATACTTACATAATTGTAACCACGCCCTCTCCAACCCCTTCCAGCATAACCATATCTATCTATCTATCCGATCATTAATTTCAGTAAATTCATTTTCCTGAAGAATGGAGCAACGCTCCCGAAACATGTTGAATTTTCAAAAAAAAAAAAATTTTTTTTAAATAAAGTTTTCATTATTATCAAAAAAATTTTTTTATCCTCTTAATAAACACATGTAAGGGAAGCTTATTTTTATTTTATGTGCTTTAATAAATCGGTGACTAAAAACGAACACTTTATACGTAGATACGTTGACATCGAAAAATATCGTTTTGATAATCATTCATCTACCGAGTTTGGCAGCTCTGGAACTCCCGAGTTTTTCGCATCTAAAATGAGCTGATGAAAAATGTTACGGTGAAAATATTTTCAAACTACTAAAAGCTGGGAGCGTAATAATTTATTCTGTCATATTATTTTTGTACGTAAAACTAACCTTCACATTTTTGTCACTCTAAATTAGTTTTAAGAACTTTGCGTTTAGGATAATTTAGCCACATCTTTCGTCAAGTTTCATATTCTATGTTTAAAAAAAAAATAAAGTAGAGACCTCTTACTTCATGATGTCTCGTCTCCACGTCAATGAATCAATATTTGTAAATATACAGGATGTAACAAAGCTAGTCCATAATACTGTCACGGGTCAGAGCTGTGGAAGGAAAATGAAAATACTAGAAATTAATTAGCGACTTATTAATTAATGATTAATTAATTATGAAATTGACAACGTTACTTGATACAAATTAAACTTAGCTTGTTGGTCTTGTGGTTAGAACACACGTCTCTTGATCCAAAGGTCGCGGGTTCGAACCTCACTCCAGACTAGCAAGTTAGTCCTATTTTCATAGCACAAGCGTTTAGCTTAGTTTGAAAATAGTAAGAATATTGATGTGACATGTAATACGTGTTCTCATCTCTATTTTAAAAAAAACACACTATTTCGTTATATATCATTCGTATATAAACACTTTTTTATCGCTAGGTAACACTAGAATATTCCATTCTCGCACTTATTTATTTCGCCACTTAGGTAGGTACTCGCCCGATTAATTCGCTCGATATATGTCGCTTCTTGGCTGTTCTAGTCATTTGTAGACGTTTCCCAGTCCCTATCATTCCAATTACCTATACGCATTATCCATTATTTTTATTTTTATCTTTTTTATTTGACGCTTAAACAGGACAAGAGACCGAATTTCAAAATCGAAATACATCACCAAAAATCCAAACTTGAGCAGGCCACGTAAATGAAATGCCATCTCACCAGGAATCAAACCCGGAACCCGCGGAGTGAGAAGCCAGTGTCATGTCCACTGGGCTACGAGGGTCGAAAATACATATTCTTGTGCAAAATTTAATCGTCCCTTTCGTAAGCCGCACACGTATAATATTTAATGTTTGTTTAAATGGATAATTAAAATGGAAGCTCGTTGGTATTTTAACATTTTCCTTGAAAAAATTACTTGGAAGCATGAGAATTCAGTCACTAATGGAATAGTGAGATCTTTTTCACAATATTTTCGTACGTATATTTATTATTGTATCGCAGAAAATATTTATTATTGTGAGTCTCACGAAGCTATTTTATAAGAAACGTGTATAGAAGTCCCTTATACGATGGCCCAGGGCTTACGATGGAATTGGTGAACGTTACATTGTGTAGAATGATCACTTAAGCCAGCTCACACACATTTTTTTAGCCCTGGGCTATTGTATAAGAGAGTTCTGTACACGTTTTTCATGTAAATAGCTTCGTCTCATTGAAACTTCTATAATTCATCTTAATTATTATTTTCAGAGTTTTCATCATGTCTCATAATAATATTCATATTTTATGCTGTCAGGTATCGAAACGACTAATTAGATATATATATTTCTTTATAACGATAAAAACAAAAATTTTAATTTTATGTTCGGATTTAGTTTTTTAAGTTGCTCTGATGAAAGAAAAGTTGTTTCTGAAACCGATTGGTTTTTGCGTAGCAGTATGTCATTTTTAGTAAAATTAATAATAACATTGGTTTATAACCACTTTTAATAAATGATAAAAATCTATGAAAAAACCGGTTATATAATATTATAATAAACTCAAAAAGTGGTTATTAACAATTTCAAGTATACATTTCTTTATCTAACCATCAGTTCAAGTAGTTAATGTGGTTGTGTAAAATATGAGAAGGTTAGATAACTATTTATTACTTTTTCATGTGTTCAACATATGCCAATCTTAGATTGAAGACTTTAAGACATAAATACGTCGAACCATCAACACTCGCAGGGCCACGTCTCGCTTAAATAACAAACCTCTAGTAGTTGATATATTTTTTCATAAAAAACTTAATCATACTAAAGATATGAAGTTTTATGAATCCCCATCGTAAACCAATCTTGTTGAATTACGTCTAAACTGCTTTGCACGCACTTGGCAAATGAATTCAGACAAAGCGAAGAAAAAACTTGAAAAATATAAACTTCATGCGCAGAGAGAACTTTATTAATCATGCATACGTGACGTGGATTTGATGTCGAGTTTTGACATATTTCGTTGGATCCTCTCTGCGATGACAAGAGATGTCTCTGGTGCCAAAATTCTTAAGTACCTCCTGCTGGTGCGGACTAAATTTCCCAAGGGAAAAAAACAATTTATGCGGGTAGCTTATAACCCAAGCCACCCTCGTTCATATTCATGTATTATCCATATCTGCAGTTATTTCTAAATTGAACGGACATTGTTTTTGACGTGAATATCTCTTTAAAATCGACTTTTAGTTGGTTCAAGTTAACTTTAAGTTAACTTCGAACAGTTATTATTTATCAAAATGTTGAGTCTCGTAAGTGAAAATTTATGATGAAAATGGCTTCAGATAAGTTACATTCTTTTTTATTTTCATCAGGCTCGACCGTAAACGGCATGAATTGGCGCGTTCAGTCTACTTCCAGATGCTGTGGCTTACGGACCGTATGAAAAAAGTATTAAAAATTTGACAAGATATACACTTTAAGTGAAGTTTCTGTTAAAAGTTGTTGCTAAAAATTCATTGTATCGTAATATTATGACAATACTTTCTTATATGTATGTTCTGAGAACACAATTACTAAATTTGTCCACAGAGACATTATTATTTAGTAAGATAAATTATAGAATTCTCACAGAGACGAAGCTATATATGTGAAACGTGTATGAGAGTCTATAGGGTGAGTCACATTAATGAACAAATTCGAATTTCCTGATCCTGGGGCCATCAATATTGACACCCAAAATCTACGATTGCATTTTTGAATTGGGATTCGATTGGGAAGGATTATATTGATATAATTAAAAAAGAAAACATCCACGGGAAGGTTCTTAAGCGTCTTAGAACAATCGATAAATATGTAGAAGTGGTCCAAAGATTCTAAGCACTGGCGTGAGCGCGGGCGGCGTAACAGTATATTGTTCGACAAAGTTGTGCAAGTTCAAACTTCGATCAGCGAGCGACATAAAACGAAGCGATTTTTGAAGTAATCATTTTTAGGCGCAAACATTCTAGTGAGTGATGATATACGAAAAAGGGTTAACTATTTTCAAATAAAGTTTAACATTGACCAAAGTATTTTATATGTACCATGTAGGCCATGAGGCATTGTCAGGTCAAGTAGTATCGAAACGGTCCATTACAGAAAAATTTGGAAGCGCCTTCTTAACATTCAGTAATTTCAAGGCAAAACTAATTTTAATAATAATATAATTACAGTACACAAAATTTTAACTCTGTTGACTGAATTCATAATACTAATTTATCACAATTTGTCTGTGTCTCTATGTGCGGTTTGAGGCTTAATGTGGTGAAATCTGCCGTGATGGTGTTTGGAAAGGATATGCGAGAAGACATCTAATGGAGCGAACATACAATAATCTGGATAATTTGTGTATTTAGGATGTGTCATGTTTTAGAATTAAAGCGCGAGGAAACAGGAGCAGGGTCGCTAGAAGTGCGGTATAAATCTAATATTCCGTGTGCTTTATGGCATTATAAAATAAAAAAGCAAACATAAAATTTAATTATTTTTTTAATGTAAGAGATTAAATATTTTTTAAAGATTAAGGGAAATTAATTTCTTTTCACATTAACCGCAACAGGTCTTTTAAAAATATTTATGATTGGTTCTAAGAGTACAGTAGTAGGTTTAGTACTAGAATATCTTATCATGGAAGGAGAGGAGGAATAATTATTATAAAAGCAGGCCGACCTGTAGACTCTCAGTGTCTATAATGTTTTTATATTTAGTATATTTTAATAACAATAAAAAAAATTAAAAAGTAAACATGCTAATGAATGTCAAAAAAGGCAACTAAGGAGCTCATTTTGAAAATGTCTGTTTTGCAGAAAAATCAAGACGACAGTTATAACTATTAATTTCCATATTTTTTTGATTTTCGTTCCGAGCTCTATAGTAAAAATCTAAAATATTTGGTTTTGAAATTTCCGGGTATGAGATACCTCACTCACGTCGGGTTAAATACATATTATTGTATAGATTAGATATCTTTTGCACTTCTTTTTCTTCTTATCTCTTCCCCTTTTACTAAGTAAATCTGTCCTTTCCTATCCATTCCTGATTCCCCTTTTACCTTTAATTCTTTGACTTTATTCAATGATATAATAAACTGTAGATACGTTACGAGCGTGACATCGTGGCAAGTCAAAAATAAGGTAATTGCCCTACTTGCATTCGTTATCGAACGGACCGTCCTTCTTTGTGATTGGACGCGACGACACGCCGAAAAAAGACTCCCGGGGGAAAAGGAACAGACTATCGTACACTATTGTAAGAATGAGTATGATATTTTAGTCACCGTGACTTCAAATTACCAGATTTTTTTACATTTGCTACATTTTATATCAGGATAGTATGGGAATACGTGTGTATTTATAATATAATTGACTTCATTAGTTTGTTTTTCACTTTTTTATTTTTTTGTATAGCTTAAGTTATTGTTGCTATATATTAATACATAATAAATATTTTAATTCTGTGTAAACTTGTAAGATGGTCTCTATACTATTTAATATTTTTTTTTATTGAAAATAAAAATATTACATACATTTTACATACGTTTTTTTATACATGTTTAACCATCCCCAGTAAAGTAATACTTGTGTTTGGGGACAGGAGTATGATACATAAAAGATTTTACTATAAAATAAAATACTAAACAAATACCTCCGGGGGAAAGCTAGTAGATATACAATATATGAGTTAACAATTTTTATTTATATTTTCCTACAAGTATTCTGATTTTTTAAAAATTTTATATAAAATTGAATCTTTTTAATTAAAAATTTACATCATATTAAAACTTTCTAGCTTTTACTCTAATAGTTCATTTTACAGAATATAATTGATACCAATGTTATAATATGTACCTACCTACTGAAAGTATTTTGTGTGGATTGGCAAATTGTGTGATATTGCGTGCATGCGGTGAATATTTTTAAGTACTTACTTTGATGACCAAATTATTTTTATTTTTTATTTTTTATTTATTTATTTATTTATCTTCATCTTGCTACATGACAGGAGATGGAGCCGCTTATCTCACTAGGGAGAACCTGTGCCGAGATGAGCAGCTGAACAATATAGTTAGAACAAAAAATAATAAAGATATACAACAAAATACTATATAACTATAAAATTAATTAATTAATTAATTGAGTATATAAATATAAAATGTGGATAATAAGAACAGAATATACTGTAAAATACAAAAGCAATAGTGAAAGTAGAGTAATATATATATAAATCATATGCATGGATAGTAACAAAATGTATATATAATAGCACAGTTAAAAGTATATTTAGGTATGTACCTATATAAGAGAATTAAATGAATGTTTGTGTATATTAAATAGTGATAAGAAATGAAGTTTAATGAGCAATAAATTATGACCTGTTTTCGGCAATTGGGTATTTGTGCAAATGCAGGTGACAACAATGTCCTCTCCAATAGTGTTGTGTAAAAAGTTAAGAGTAGGGTGTCCACACTGACTATGACAGAATGGACACCAAAGACATTTGGATATCACTTCCATCAGTCTGCATGACTCCCTTAACCATTTTTTTAAAAAGTGACAGAGTGTTTGCACTCCTAATATTTCGGGAAGAGCATTGAAGAACAAAGGAGCCTTGTAAAAAAAACTTCTTTGTCCAAACACTGTCTTGGCACTTATTGGCTGATACATTAAAGAAGTGGACATTCTAGTATGGTGCATTTGCTGGGTTCGTTTAATAATAATTTTGATTTTATAGAATTTGCATTACTTTAAACAATTGAAATAATTGAAATATTATTATCACGATATTTCAATTATTTTTACACTTAAACATTAAAATGTAAATACGTAGTATATTTAATAAATTATAAATGTTTCATAATAGCCCAACCATGCACCGTGTACGTGACGCCTCTGTAAAAGGGCAATTTAGCTTGTTTTAAAAAAAAAGAAAAAAACTTCAGTGACAAATCAGAGATACACAATGAAACTGGTTTATCCAAAATGTCAGCCGGATCAAATATGGCGCGGATATCCAATTTAAATTTTTAGAGTAGACCTAAAAAAACAGCGGAACTGCTGCGTTTCACAATGGATTTATGCGCTCGCTCAACCGGAGAATGCCAATGAAGTTTTTTTCAGCATCAAGTAATTGCAGATCAGTTCTGGTGACACATAGTCGATGAACGGAGAAATAATGAAATATTGAGATCAAGGTTTTTTTAATAATATATATAATATGTTAAAAATGTTGAAAATGATGTGTATTTGCACACTAAATATTTTTTTTAAATCCACGCTTGTATTTGAATGTATTCGAAAGTAAAAAATAAAGTTTCAGACAAAAATTGTTAGCTTCACTCTCCAAATAAAAAGATCCAGCTTACGATATTATATGGAAGGAGGGAAAGCAGCAACGTTTTTATTTGGAGATTGAAGCAAAAACTTTTTTTTCGGAAAACATTTTTTTATTTTTAAATACATTTAAATGTAAGCGTGGTTTTAAAAAAATATCATGTAATAATACTTTCTATTTTTTAGTTTTAATAATATCCAGCGTACAAAATCACTTCGGTAGGAAACTAGCGCCATCTTTTGGTGAGCTCATTAAATAATTCCAAATTATTTTTTCTAAATGCGCTTGTATGTTATTTCATACAAAATCACTTCGGTAGGAAATTAGCGTCATCTTCTGTGTATCGTCATCTTTTTTGGACGATTAAAGACTACCACATCTATCAAATTTTTGGAAGCTATATATGTATATATAAACAACATGTTTTATATAAGTACATTATTTTCCATAAAAAATAGCTTCCTTTCTATGAGGCATCTATGATATATCTTGATTAAAATACTTTGATTTCACTCGTTGCTCATATCGCAATGCTCCCTTACGCCAAAGATTGTTCGGTATAACTTGGTATAATGCATTGTGAAGTCCCCGCGTTCTATACTTGTGCGGTAATTTTACATCCGTAACTTATAAATTTATTTTCTATAGTTTTTATTATTTCTTAACTTTAAAATTTTTTATGCTCCGATATGTCATTACCTTTATTATTACAAAAATAAAAGGTTTTTACAATGTATTTTAAAGTCGCACTACGACTATTTATTGGGATAGTTAAGGTGATATATACATAAAAAATATCTTATATAATATATGAATATAATAAAAATATACATAAACATACATGATAAAAAATATGTGGGGTATAAAAGCAAAGGCAGCAATATCCAAATAATTAAAAAAAAATGCTTTGAATGCGGTCATCGAGGCATACTAATTTAGAATGTACTGATCTATAGATTTTATGTATCTAAATGCTCTACAACCTGTGATGCAAGTTATAAATGAGGATAGGAATGAAATTTTACTTGGGTAACTAATTATGTGTTTGTTTTATTGTCACTTATTTTATTATATTATCACTTCACTTCTTCATTATTTTCGTTTCATTATGATATTACTCATTACTGATTCTTACTTCATTATACCTAGTCACTTTTTCCATTCTATCGCTAGTATTCTAGTCTCTTATTTTTTATTTGTTCTTCTTATTGTTTACTTGTTTCAAATTTCTTTATATTTATGTATATTATTTATTTATTTATTTATATTACCACAATTACAACTACACTTTTAACATTAGCTTATAACCTATACTGGGGCAGTTTGTGAAATATTTTAGGATACAAGTAAATAACTCGAGATAGATTTTATTCAAATATATCATAAAATTGTGTCTGTTTTATTTCTGAATAAATATATAAATAAATAATAAAAATCATGTTTTCTGTAAATTTATAAACTATATTTCCTACAATAGCTCGAATTCAGTACATATTAAAATAATAATCCTCGATGACTGCATTAAATTTTTATTATATATTCCCGCTTTTACTTTAATACCCTACACATAATACCATATAAAATAAAAACATTTCAGTAGCATTATTTGAATAATTATTTATTTGAATTTAATTTTTTTATGTTAGTGTTTTAATGTTTGCGAAAAAGTTCACTCAAGCGCCTCTTAAAACCTTGTATATTCATGTTGAATACATTTGCTTCGGAAGTGAAATAATTTGCCAATCGGTGCATCCAACGAACAGCGGAATGAGTGCGATATTTGGTAGCCAAATGTAATTACATATTGACTAGCTATAATCCGTCAAAAATGACTTTTACATGTAGGTTCCTATAGAATAAGTATGCAACATTTGGGTAAAATCTGTCAAATGCTGTAGATTTATATAGAAAATGCATCGTGGGGAAAATGTGGGGTGAAAGGTGGGGGAGGGGGAATTTCATCAATATTACCCGCCTAATCTTATAGAATAAGTTTTTATTTATTACTGAAAAAAAATTAATTATAAAAGAATTATATATAAAGTAACGGACATTATGGAAAGTTGCTGATAGACGGATAGATAAAGAAATTATTATATTTAGTTAATGCTACACAGCCATTCGCTGCAAATTCGTTCATTTTTCATAGATTTTCACATACGAGCCTTAGCGATTTTAACGCATTCTGCCTATTTTCGTATTTACGCAAAACGTTGTATTCTGGTAAAGACAAAATGAAAGAAAGAATAATAATAATAATTCCAATCATTTCACGTCCACAAAATATTTGAGAAAATATTTTTATGGAATAAATATTGTTATCCCTATCAAATATTTTCGTTCTACACGCCATCCCATTGTGCGTCAATGTCAGTTTCCAAAATTTCCGAACATATTTTTGGCACTATCCATTTTTCGTTCGACCTTTAATTTTAGACAGCGTTTTGGATTTCGGCCAAATGAAACTCCATTTACTAAATTCTCTAGGTTGTTGTTACAAGTTACAATACAGAAATTTTAACTGATATAAACTAAACCAAGCATAAAAAAACACGTTACATGTATCATGCAAAATATTTTTATGTATTGCGCTAGCTACAACCCGTAAAAAATGATGAAAATAAATTTTATATTCAAATGAAACTTGAATTTTAAAATTTATTAATTTAAACATAATTTTTTAAATTAACTAATCACACAACGCGAATTTAATCGGAGCACCTTTTTTTAATTCACTCTAATTTCGTAATTCACGCTAATTGTCATACCTGAAAACTTTTCTAATATATTCTGTAGCACGATATTTAAATCCGCGTGTACCTAAGCACCCCACTCGCATCGTTATGGCTCTCGCTTTTCTCTGGTCAATTCGCACGGGTTAGCCTTTCTACGATTTTGTTTTGGCTTTTAAGACAACTATGTCTGCAACACGATACCGTTGCGTATTTATAAGATCCAATGTTATAGATGCTTCGCGAATCCTCGAGAATGATCGACCGACCTCTCCACATTTCTAGTGATTTCCAATTTATTGTACGAGCAGAATTGCCAAGACGAATAGAAATGACCTGGGCTGCTTTTGGCAAACTCAAACATATCTTTGAGAACAAAGAGATCCCAATTAGCCTAAAAAGAAAAGTCTTTGAATCATGTATACTGCCAGTGATGACGTATGGATTGAAGACTATGTCCCTTACAAAGAAAAGTGTAGAAAAGCTCAAAAAATGAACGCAACGATCCATGGAGAGATCCATGCTTGGAGTAAGCCTAAGAGATAGAATTAGAAACGACGAAATTAGGCGCAGAACTAGAGTAGTGGATATCATGGATCGTGTAGCGAATCTAAAATGGAAATAGGCAGGACACGTTGCAAGACAGGATACTACAAGATGGCCTCCCAGAGTTCTGAAATGGAGACCTTGGGAAAATAAAAGAGGCATCGGAAGACCTCAATAGAGATGGGCCGATGATATTGTCGCTGTGGGGGGGAAAAAATGGCTACAATTAGCCAACAACAGGGAAGAATGGAAAAATATAAGATTAAGTAAAAATAATAATAAAATAACATATTATCTTCGGCTTTCACTATATTCATTAGCCGTTCATCCGTGAAAAATCGGATGAACGGCTATGGAATTAATAATAATTAATACCCTTGTGTGACCGCGTAACATTAGCCGCGCGCTGATTGCGTGTCACACTCTAATTATCTAAAGTTGTCGTTCCAGCGAGTTTTGGACAGACAATGAAATTATTATATTTAGATATTAAAAAAATATAATAATCTCTAAAACTCTGTTTAGACAGAGCGAAAAAATTTCCGAAGGTGACCTTTAGCATCTTGATATTTACAATCTAAATCATATCAAATTGCTAGATCAACTAATTTAAGCTCTTAATATCATAACAATCAAAAGTTATGATGCTTCCAAATTAATATATCACTCTTCAAAAAGTCCACACAAAGGTCTACAACACCAACATAGGTTATTTCTCTCCTC
>JADDOH010011252.1:0-31356 GCA_016648135.1 Agrypnia vestita | reverse complement strand
TAAAAGGTTTATGGATAAAGTGAATATTATATATTTAAAGATTTTTAATACATACTTTATTACATAACATTGTAAAAACAAAAGAATCCTTTAAATGTACTGTATCATGTGTATTATATAGGTATCATTTTTGGTTCACAAATGTGTGTTCAAAACTCATTATTCTAAAAAATAATAATAAATTAGAAAATATTTATAAAAAGATATTGATTATTGACTTTGTGAAAGAACACAACATTAAACAATTCGAAACAAGCACATCTTTAAGACACCAAAATAACTTTAAAATACCAATAAAACTACATATATTTAGGCATAAAAAACTTTAATAATCTTCCTACAGAAATCAAACAGCTAAAAGACATACAACTATCAAAAAAGAAATTAAATGAACATTTAAAAAAACAATAATGTTTTTAAAAAAAAGTGTTGCCCCTCTCCGAGCACAAGAGCTTGTCTCTTTTTTGGAAAATTACAGTGAAAAACCAAATGTAAAAGATATAAATGATGCATGATCTATATATTGTATAAAATATTACACTAATAAAAAAATAAGATATGTGTATAATTATATAATTATTTGGATAATGAACTGCTGCCTTGACTGGATGTATTTATTTTGTTTATTGCAGATGCCATATTACTGACAGCATGTGCCAATTCAATTAATCCTTGGGCTACCATCATGTTGCCCTGAATTAATTCTCCCATAACCTTGGAGTGATTTATCATGATATTTTGTAAACCGGAGTACTTCTGAGTTTTTTTACTCTTTGGTTGTTTGCTTGTACTTTCCGTGGATTTATTTTGTCTGGCTATTGAATCTTGTTGTATCTGAAAACATTAATTTGGTCAAAACATGAGAAAATATGCATGTTCAAATATACAAAAATAATAATTTAATTTATTCATAGCAGGGATGAATTTTATTATTTTTCCCCCTTACTCGTTCATTGAGATGTTTCACATTGTTTCATTACAAAAAATAAAACTTTACTATTAAATAATCATGTTAAATTATCTTTAAATAGGTGTGATATAAATTATATACCTCTGTTGCAGTAGAATTATCTTCAATCGTTATGTTCGTTATTATCGGAGAATGCACAGTTTCCAATGCGTCATCATCAATTCCCGGTTCAGAAACATTGGGCACTCCTCTTACAACTGTTGGACATATAGTATTTAGAAGACGTTCTTCTATCTCAGTGAGAGATTTCCTCGTTGCTGGACCACCCCCGGTACCTTGCACTTCATATAACAACTCTCGCGCTTTTCTCTTCACCTTTGTCTTCAATTCCCCGAATGCCTAAAAATAAAGGAAATTATTTTAATATATTGATGAGTAAAATGGATAATAGTAACATTTATGAATCTTTGAATCATTACATTATAAACATGTGTTGAGTAAAAGATTAACCATTAAAATATCTCGTCTCCGCACAATGCATGCCGTGCAATGACAAATAAATACAAGAAAAGAGAAGGGATGAATTGGGTACTTACTTCTTTCCATTGTTTCACAGTTTTTACCGGCCCATGGTTATTCAACGCGGCACTTATTTCTTTCCATTTTTCATCTATTATTTGCAGATCGGTGGGCATAGTAATTTTGCTGAGCACTGCCGAATGAATTTCTATAAACTCCACTAGCATCATTTTTTGTTTCTTTGTCATTCTACGAGACCTGGATGACATTCTTTAAAAAATTGATAAACGCGTGTTAGCCAAAAGGATTCTAGACAGAAACTTAAAAGAATTTGACTCAAATAATACACAATCAACACGACAACTTGTCGAAGGAACGTAAACATCTTGACGTTTGTTTATTTTAACATAATAAAAAGTTTGACAGATGACGTCTCAAATGTGTCTCCTACCACGCCGCGCGGTAAGATTGTCTCTACCTGGAGCTCATTTCATGGTACACTTTTAACCGGCCTCTAAAATATATGCATTTAAAGGATCCGTTAAAAACGAAGATACGGAATACCAAATTCCAGATTTTCGATTAGCGGAACGCTAAAATGATTTTTTTTTAGCGGCCGTTAAAATTAGCGGTTGAGTTACGGAATCGGGGTCTTAATGTTTGAAATTTTCACCATATACCCTAACATTTTTTTTTTAAATAATATAGTTTTTTATTCATATCGTATTTTTTTGAATTGTATTACACTTCCACTGCCTAACTAGGGATTACCTGTTTGAAATCAGTCGACTTTTAACATAGCAAAAAGAGGAGAATATAATTTAGTATACATTATAATAAATTTTTTAAATGAATAAATTTACAATAAATTAAATTTGATAAAATAATTAGTAGGTGTACATTATATTATATTTTTTTTTAACGAACAATTACATAATAAATTTACATTTGATAAAATAAAAAAGAAATTGAGACGCTCTATCCATAGACAGATCTGGTTTACGCAAATCATGGTGAGAAACATAAAGATTATTTTTTATGTTGTTTCATGATATTTTATTGTTGTATTAGCGAATACTCAGGTATTCAAATTTGCAAACGTAATGTATATCTAGATTTTTTTTCCTTTAAGAATTAATGATATTATAAGAAAGCACGTCTTTAGCAAAGTCTACGAATTAATTATTTCTTATTGTTTTCTCCTTTCGCAGGTTCGTTCCTTAACTTTTAATAAAATGATTCAGATGCTATAATTATTTATTGGAATTATGTATTGATTGTTTCAATTTTACCCAAAAGTCTTACTTTTAAACTATTTAATAATTATTAATGATTGATTGAGCTGGTATTCCTTGTAATAATCATAAATATCCTCAAGAATACAACATCAATAGAAAATAAAATAATGTAATGCCATAAGCAGTCAAAAGTAGACAATCGTTAATATTCTATAGGATACGCTTGCTTCTGGTTGTATATACTACGGTTTCCTATAAAATGAAAAATAAAATATTAAAATAAATTTTCTAACCTTAAATGCTCAAAAATGTAACTATATTAACTTTGAGGCCAAACGGAAAATGCATAAAATGGACATAAAAATACACAACGAAACACTCACTGAACTAGAAAATACTAAATACTTAGGACTCAACATAGACAAGTAATTGACTCACTGACTAAACTGACCAGACTATTACACAAAATACACGAAATCACACCGAAGACTGTAAAAAATCTGATGTACCAGGCATACGTCAAGAGTAGAATAGGATATTTGATACCCTTAAACTAACCTAAACAGACTCCAACGAGAGCAAAACAAAATACTTAAAATGGTCTATGATCTGAAATACCGGACACCAACTGAAACTGTATACCGTAAACACAACAATTAAACATCGAAAGCATTACAAAAATCGAAACACTGAAAATCATTCACAGACTAGCAATTGGCGAAATACAAGACGAAGACATTAAAATTACACAAAATACACGAAAAACACCAACACAACACTAGAATGGCTCAAAACTATGACATAACCCATGCCAAAACAAAAACAGGACAATCCCGACTAATTTGCAATGGATTAAAACTATACAACGACCAGCCACAACAGACCAAAAAACTGATCACTGACAAATTCAAAACAGATGTGACAAAAATGCTAAAAATCGGCCAACTATAAAAAAATGACTTTGTATCTAAATTATTTTATTATTATATTCCTATATTGTATCATGTAAAAATGTTATCCATAAACCTTTTAGGTATCTATTATATTTTAAATTAAATAAAGAAGTAGTTATAGATTTTTTACTTTTTCCGCCAATCAAAACACGCGTTTTCTTAGGAATCTATGCTTTTTGCTACTGCTTTATCTACTGATCGAACAAGCTGACTAACAACAAACTGATCGAATAACAAGGAAGGAGGTTGATTGTGGTATTGGTGGTAATTGGTGTAGGATAGGTCTGAGACCACTCCAGCCTTGCGGTATTCAACAGCGCTATAGAACGATCTGTACTTGCAAACTGGTACTCAATTGTTACGTTTCAATAAACATATTCTATCTAAATAGGCATCGATTTCTTCGATAAAGCAAATGTTAGCAAAATAATGATGGACAACATTATTAGATGGTCGATGATGTAAAAATGTGTTCTTTTTAATTGATTTATTTTTTAAATGCTACCTTTACATATTTTACACACAGAAAGAGAAAGTATGATTAGATAAAAGGTATTATGAGAGATTTCAAAGTACATTAATTTTTTTAATGTTTTTTCTTCTATTAGTTAAGGAAACTACCAAATGAAAATATTAATGAATATATATTTCTTGTCAAGACTCATTAAAATTAACTTTATTTTTCAGATGGTCTTCGTGGTGGTGACATTCCGCAAATTGAAACTCAAAACTACAAACTACAAACAATTTCTGAAAGTAATATTCAACAGTCCCAGCGACCCAATTTTAAAACGGAGGCGCTTGCCAGTGGGAAAATATTTTCTTGTTTACAATGCGATTATACTTCCCTGAGGTTATCAAGGATGAAGAGCCACCTGCTCAAACACACTGGAGAGAAACCTTTTTCGTGCTCTCAATGTAATTACACTTGCTCTCAGCCACAAAACTTAAAGCGACACCTTCTCAAGCACAATGGAGAAAAACCTTTCTCCTGCTCTAAATGTAGTTACACTTGTTCGCGAAGATCAGGTTTAAGAATCCACGAGCTTACACACTCTGAAGATAAACCTTTCTCATGTTCTCAGTGTGATTACAATTGCTCTCAGCTACAACACTTAAAGATACACCTTTTCAAACACACTGGAGAGAAACCCTTCTCGTGTTTACAATGCAATTACACTTGTTGCACGATACAAAACCTAAAGCTTCACTCTCTTACGCACACTGGAGAGAAACCTTTCTCGTGCTCTCAGTGTAGTTACACTTGCTCTCGGGAACAATCTTTAAAGATACATTTTCTTACACACAGTGGAGAAAAGCCTTTCTCTTGCTCTCAATGTGATTATACTTGTTCGCTGAAATCCAGCTTAAAATCTCACGAAAGAAGAAAACACACTGAAGACAAACCTTTTTCATGCTCTCAATGTAGTTATGCTTGTGCGGACAGATCAAACTTAAAAAACCACGAGCTTACACACTCTGCAGAGAAACCATTTTCATGCTCTCAATGTAGTTACGTTTGTTTGCTAAAATCTCGGTTAAAAATTCACGAGATTACACACTCTAAATGTAAACCTTACTCATGCTCTCAATGTAATTACACTAGCTCTCAGCTGCAATACTTAAAGAGACATATTCTTACGCACAGTGAAGAAAAGCCTTTCTCGTGTTCTCAGTGTAATTATACAAGCTTTCAGGTACACAACTTAAAGAGACACTCTCTTACGCACACTGGAGAAAAACCTTTCTCTTGCTCCTACTGCAGTTATTCTTGTTCGCATAAATATATCTTGAAGAGCCACGAACAAACACACACTGGTGAAAAACGATTTTCTTGCGCACAATGTAATTACTCTTGTTCTTACAAACCAAGTTTGAAGACACACATGTATAAGCACACTGGAGAAAAACCTTTCTCGTGCTCTCAATGTAATTATACTAGCTCTCATCTACAATACTTAAAGAGACACGTTCTTTCGCACAGTGGAGAAAAACCTTTCTCCTGCTCTCAATGTAATTACACAAGTTTTCAAATACATAACTTAAAAAGACACCTTCTTACGCACAGTGGAGAAAAACCTTTCTCTTGCGCCCAATGCGATTATACTTGTTCGCAAAAGTATATGTTGAAAAGTCATGAGAGAACACACTCCGGAGAAAAATGTTTTTCTTGCGCTCAGTGTAGTTATTCTTGCTCTCACAAATCAAGCTTGAAGAGACACATGTATAAGCACACTGGCGAGAAACCCTTCTCCTGCTCTAAATGTAGTTATTCGTTTTTTCAACGTTCACACTTAAAGAAGCACTTGCTTAGACATACTGGAGAGAAGACTTTCTCGTGCTCTCATTGTACTTTTACTTGTTACCAGAAATCTAACATTAAGAAACACCTACTTACACATACCTTATAGAAACCTTGCCACTGTTTTGGGCCTAATTTCGCAATGTAGTAGGCTTCTCCCAAAATACGTGAAATCTTCCTCCTGATTTGAACGTAATTTTTTTATTTATAAATACGTTATTTTTTACATTTATGATGCTTTTCACGTGTTTGTTCTTAGGAGAGTAGTATCATTATATTTAAATGTAGTTAATAGTATGTAGTGGGTTACATACTATGTGCATATAACAGACAAATAATATGCAATAAACATAATGCAATAATGTGAGACAACAATAATTAATAGAGTAATGATAAGCATAAAACATATAGCAGTGTGCAGTATATTATTTAATAAATTAATATTATAAGGGAAAAGAAAGGAAAATTATAAGCAAAGATACACAACAGTATGCAGTAAAAATAATATTAATATTAAAACTGTTTATTCCTTAAGAAATATTCCACAGGCTTATATAATAAAATATATTCATTGTTATATTATATGTAAATAGATTACATTGTATAAACTCAAAATTAATTAACACAGTACTTATTAATATTTTTATTGAAAGCCTCTCACAATTATTCTCATTTTAACAGGTAATTTCATTGTACCATTTCACACCTCTTAATGTACAACGATGCTGAGCAGTTGTGGTATGTATTAATGGGATATGCAATTTACCAAGCGTTTCGTGACCGCGCCGCGGATCTAAATGATGAGCTGTGATTGGTCAAAATTGACGCTCGATGTATTCCGCTTCAATAGTTAACGAGGATTTCGAATCTTACGAAATCTGACCAGTGACAGTTGGAACTAGCGAAGGGAAAAACTACATTTCAAAATGAAGACTACAACACACACACGTTCACCAGTTTGAAGACTACAATGTGTAAACTACAATTGTAGTAAAAACTACATAAAGTGAAGTAATTGTAGTACTACGAAATGAAGTGAAGTAATGAAGTGAAGTACTGAAATGAAGTAATTGTACTACAAAATTGTAGTACTGAATATTTTTTTCCCAAATAAAAATTTGGGAAAAAAATATTCACTTCACTAGTACTACAATGACAATGACAATGAAGGGGACCCACCACTTACCCTGAGCCGTTCTATGCGCAAAAGCGTCCATATCGGCCCAGCACTTTCGCCGCCTGGTTGGCATTATTTTATGCTAAAGCGACCTCGCTCGGCCTACAATTTTGTAACAAAAAAGGACAACGAGATATATGACTATATTTTCTCCGAAGTAGCAATCGGCGACCTAAAAAAAAAAGGTCGCCAACCAGATTTCAAACCATGGGGGAGGGGTTGTTACAGTTTCCAGAGATTTCTTCGTTTAGCTACATCAACTTCACAAAAATTTCTTCATTCGGTCTAAAAAAATTTCAAACCATGGGGTAAGGGGGGGGTTGTACTTTGTAATGTTCGCTTTGAAATGAAGTGTACTATTTGAAGTATATACTTTAAATAACTTAAGTGTTTGTAGTTTGTAGTGTGCACTACACTTCAAGACGTGTGAAGTGTGCACTTCAATGTAATGTATTACTACATTGAAGTAGTGAGTACAGAGCGGACCCATCACTAGTTGGAACGCTCTGTGCCGGTGTCTTTCTTATTCGATTGAGAATTGACATTCTTTCGTGTGGTCACGATATTCGACGGATCCGGTGTGTTAGAGAGATTTAAGCCTTTCGGAATCCAGTGCAGATCTGTTCCGAAATTCGATATGGCCGTAGACCCAGTGCAAGCCGTTTCCAAACCACTCTATATCCAACTAGGGTTGCCAACTATGCTGTTAAAAACAGTATCATACTGTTTTTCACTATATTATACTTTTTACTGTTGAACAAAAATAAAGTATACAAGGTACTGTTTTCAGCATCAAAATTCGTAAGACTATAAGTTTCAGACTTAGACGCTCACAGAAATATTGGTATGGATGATTTATATTCATTATTAACAAATTTCAAAGTAATTTATGAATAAGTATCACAAGACAAAGATTTTCTTGAAATGAGTGCTGGCCAAAAGTGGAGACGTTTATTGGTAAACACCTCAGAAGAATTTTAAAATATTACTAAAATTGTCTAATACCTACTTTCTGTTCCCGCCACTTCAGCATTTACTGGAAGAATTTTTTCAGTAATGAATGCAAAGTGGCGGGAGGATAGAAATAGAGCAAATATTAATTTAATAAAAAATGAGCTTCTCATCTATTTTAATTTTAGTTATAATTGTGATGAGGCGTATGAAGTTTTTAAAAAAGAGTGTTAATTAATAAGTTGTGCGAGAAGCTCTAAAAAATATGTATTTAAAACGTTAAATAAATAAAATACTGTTCAGGAATCTACCAATTAACATGTAGCTCATGTTCAGCACATTATATTGGAAGGACATCTCGTAATTTTAATACTAGAATCCAAGAACATATGAGGTGTCTTAATAACAACAATTTTTCTGAATTTTCCTACCACCTCATAGAAAATGATCATAAATTTGACGCAAAAATAGGGTTAAAAATATTAAATACTAATTATAAAGGTTAAAAATGGAATAATTTAGACATTTTTTACATTAGGGAGGCGGTAAATAATAGAGCACCCCTAATTGACAACCAAATTAATTTTCCATATAGCCCTTTATTCAATTTAATGTTTACAAAAGATGGGGTAACACCCACTTTAGACCCCGCCCCCTCTCACTCTCTTTCGGTAGATCCCTGATGGTTCATTAGGCTATTCAGTGCATGTTTGTCCCTGACAAGACTAACACGCATGTGATCAATTATTGGCGGAAGTGTAACAATACTGTGGTTGAGGTGTGTAGTGTTGTGAATGTAGTGGTGTAGTGTTGGTCCTGACGAAGAGGCGGGTACGTCTCGAAACCGGTAGACCTAAAATCTGGTAGTGGTTTTTACAAAGTTAACTAACAATCTGTTAAAATATTGTTCATTTTTCTGTTTAGAAGCTTAATATTCTTCTCAGATCTAAATATACTTTATTTCTTGTAAAAACAGTTGAAAACCCTAAATCCAACACGCGCGGCTCTGCATTCAAGAATCACGGAGAAACTGTAAGTACAACATCAACTGTGTACGCAGCTGGTTGTTGGAATGGATACATTTCGGGTGTCTAGGTCACACGCTTCATCGGCGGAGATTGAGAAGGGAACCTTCTCTATTATTCCGCCCCGCGTAGGTACGGTGGTACACCAAGGTTATGTTTCTGCTACTTTATACTGTTGTAAAGGTATTTTAAAGCATTTTATTATATATGTGAACAGACCTTTCAAGGTTCTCGAAACTTACCTTTGGGAAGTCTCCGCAAAGAACAAGTACACTTTTTACAGAATGTTAGTTAACTTAGTAAAAACCACTACCAGATTTAAGGTCTACCGGTTTCGAGACGTATCCGTCTCTTCGTCAGGACCAACACTATACTACTATACATCACAACCATAGTATTGCTAATCTTTCACCAATATTTATCACATGCGTATTAATCTTATCAGAGACAAGCATGCACTGACTAGCCTACAGAACAATCAGGAATCTAAAAGGAGAGAGTGAGAGGGGGCGGAATCTAAACTGGGTGTAACCAAATCTTTTATGAAAGTTAAATTAACACTCCGTTACACGCGCGGGGCACAGGCGTGCCCCAGTGAAATATTTTTGCCTTTTATTTCATAAACAATGTATATACAATCTTGCAGCTTCTAATAGCTGTTGTCAGTGTCCTTGAGTTCTCACCAGTGACACGATGGCAACGCTGGTGAACGGATGTGTTCTCTGGAAACTTTTTAATGTCGGTGGGGCACGCCTGTGCCCCGCGCGTGAGATACCGTAACTATAGTTTACTTTAGTTTATTTTAGATACCGTAGTTTCATTTTTGAAGAAGGTAAGTCATTTTTGATATTTTCTTATCTATTTTAAATTTCAAATAAAGATAATTAATATTACATATAATTGTATAATATTTAGCTCTATAATGCTATAATAAAAAATGTGTTTTGTTTTAGGTACTTATAAACAAAAATGAACAGATAAGAATGACAAATAAGTACTAAACTCTTATATTCCTAGAAACATCTTTATGTTGCATGCTATGTTTCTTTGAACGTAGCATGCTTTTTTGGGTATAAATCAAAACGATTTGACACCTCAGGAAGATGACGTATCCCGAAAAAAGACTTAAACATCTAGGTGCCATGGCTGTGGAAGAGCCAAAGATCGCTCGACTAGAAGCGCATGCCAGAAATGTCACAAGCCTGTGCGTAATGATCATAAATATAGTATATCCATTCAGTTTTATAACCAAATTCAAAATAATCTCAATAAGACAACTTATGAAGACTAAAAACTCAAAATTTATAATTTCCGTGTTAAATTTTTCATATTTTTCTAAAGTTAAGGAAAAAAATTTTTTGTTCTTGTTTTTGTAGAGAAAATATATATTTTTTGTTTTCATTATAAGTGTCAATAAAGACTGATTATGTATAAAATATGTTAATTTTTTATTTCTACCCACATAAGAAATAATCCATCAATTACTTTGGGGCACAGGGGTGCCCCGCGCGTGTAAATATGTAATTATTTGCAGCGCGTGTAACGGAGTGTTAAACAAAGGGCTATGGAAAATTGATTTGGTTTTTATTTAAAGGTGCTTTATTATTCACCGCTTCCCTGATGTAAAAAAAATTATAAATTATTTATCTTTAAACCTTTATTATTTGTATTTAATATTTTCACCACTGTTTTTGAGTCAAAATATGATTATTTTCTATGAATTGGTTTGCAAATTCGGAAAATTATTGTTATTAAGACACCTCATATGTTCTTCGATTCTAGTATTAAAATTACGAGATGTCCTTCCAATATAATGTGATGAACACGAGCTAGGTACGCGTTAATTGGTAGATTTCTGAGTTGTCCATTATGTTATTTTTATCTTTATTGTTAATAAGTATTTTTCTTACGTTATTGTTAGTATAAAAAGCTGGTTTAATATTTAAAGGTAAAACGTTGGATACAGTATTAGTTAATTTATCTTTAAATAAAATTCTTCTCCATTTATTAGGTATTATTATTATTAGTATTATTGTTTTCTTTTATAGATGTAGGTACGTCTCGAAACCGGTAGACCTTAAATCTGGTAGTGGTTTTTATTAAGTTAACTAACATTCTGTTATAATGTTTAACCACAAAGTTATTGCTTTAAATATTAATAATAAGTGCACTTTTGTTTCAGGGTTTTGCAGGTTCTTTTCTTAGATAGAAAATCAATCGGAGTGGCCAGTAATGAAACACAGGATTAGTTGCAACAGTTTAAGTTTATTTCAGAATTTATGAGTTTAAATAAGGGCGGTGAACATTTAAATATAACTTATATCTCAAAAAGGTAAAACATTTAAAATTAATAATAGTACAAAAGTGATTACAATTCACAAACTCCAACTACAAAAAGACTCCAGAAATGTCGATATCAAATCGATTCAAGTACAAAAATTACTCAATAAAAAAATATATTCCTTTCACAATATACATGAAATTCAAGTTGTAAACAATCCACATAGACCTACCGGATTTACAAAAATAAAAAATGTAAATAGTTAAAACGGGTACAGAATACTAGCTGAGCCCGCGCGGCTTCGCACACGTAGATTTTTAGTGCACTGTTTGGGTCGTCATTTTCGCGAACCTTCTAGAACATCCTCCTTCCAGAACTTTCAAGAAATCTATTGATTGTACAGGAACCTTCTAGACCCACCGACATATTCCGCCACTCAGTTTAGACCCTTATAGAACTTTTGAGTACTTTCGAGAGCAGGTTTTTCCGAAACCTTCTAGACTCACCGATACAGTCGGCGCGCATATTTTGAAACAATCTGAAGCATTTGCGGCCTTCCTATAACAAAACAATGTGCTAGAAAGCACATTTTCGTCATCATCGTGATTTCTGGTTTATTATTTCGATGAAAACACCGAAGCAATTAGGAAATCCAACCTTTTCAACATTGTATAGTGACGATAATAAAGTAAATATATGGATTACTAGAAGCCGAGCAAAACACATTAACGGCGTCGCTGGAGAAACCCACTCCTCCACAAACACCTGACGCAGAATTTTTCAAACTTTCACTTGACGGTGAGCTCCGGACCCAAACGGTTGTACGCTTTTTGGAGAAGCAGCTCATCGACAAGGCGCCCTGAAGATGAACAGTGAGATCTGTTCGAAACGTCGGCAGACGACTGGTCCTGACGACCAGAATTTGACGCGGGTTACCCCCAAAGTAGTTAGAACTAACACATATTGTACCCGTGAAAGCCTTCGATTTAACATATATATATATATATATATATATATATATAGCTATATATATATATATATATATGTTAAATCGAAGGCTTTTACGGGTACAATATGTATTGTTCTAACTATATATATATATATATCTATATATATATATATATAATATATAAGTATATATATAGTAGTTAGAACTAATACATATTGTACCCGTTAAAGCCTTATATATATATCCTGTAACCTATTGGGCGTCCATCATGGACGAAATTGCATATAATGTGGCGTCCACCTGCTTACGACGTCCGTATATCGGACGTCAGATGGGAGAGTGTTCGCAATGGGCGCGGATTGTCTTTCTGATGCCATAAATGTAAAAAAAAAAAAAAAAATTGGACGTCAATTCGCTCCCAGTTTGGCTATTCTCAGTATATCTGTAGTTCTGCAAATTTTCGTTACAAAAAATAGCAGCGCTGTCGGCATTATTCCGAACATTCATTGCTAGCCGTGTGTGACGTCCAACTGCGCGTCGAGCGAAAGTTTGAAATGCGACGTTGCCACTTGCTGGATGCTTTGACTTCATTTAATTTTTATATTCACGATTTATGAGAACTCGTACGCATTCACTTGAATGAAGAAGTGGAGTCCGCTTTTGTACTCCATTTAATTCGTGGCGTCTGATTATTCGACGCAAAAACTTTGGATCGATTTTTAACCCTTTTCTCGTGATCCAAACGAGCTGAAATTTTGCACGCAGACTCGTGGGGACGTTCAAGAAGATCTATCAAATTTTCGTTAAAAAAATTTAATGATTATAGTATAATTTTGGATTTTTAGATATTTTAATAGTTTTTTAACATTGGAATCATTACATAAATGTTTGATTACTACCGTCGGCGGCGGCCCGATAACGTCGCGGAATATTTTCTAAATTTGCATTACTATATATAATTATATTTATTATTCATTATATTAATTACTATGTATGTATAATTATATTAATTACGATATATAATTATATTAATTACTATATATAATTACTATAGTATAATAGGTACTTCACTATGAATTTCAAAAATTTATGACAATTGGTTAACAGAGATAGAGAATTTTGACATAGATATTTGTCTAGACATGTTTCATTTTCAGTCAATCAATTATTTAATTACATGATGGTAAACTTAATTTACAAAGAAAGGGAGTAAAATAAAAACATGGTTTTTATGGGTTACTTTTTTTAAGCTAAATATCTAAAAAAAATAATCAGAAGTTTAAAATTGAAATAAAATAAAATTAATCCCAGGACTTGAAGATAAGATTGCAGCATTATTTTATTAAATGTTTTAGTCGATCGGTATCTACTTATATCTATAGTCGATATGAATTAAGGTGTAATTGAGTACTTAACAGGTGAATGATTTTTATTATGAAGGGCTAATTGCCATGTAATGATTCCAATTGATACATGTATAGTAAAAGTCCGTTAATTAAAACAACGATATTTCGTGCTTTGTATTTATTGCCGATTTTGAGGATCCAAAAATAACTTTTCCCTATAAATTCTACCTTTAATTCTAAAATACGTGAAATGCGTACATCGTATCAATTATTGACGTATTATATATGTATAGTATATAGACACGTTATTCCCATACTAGCCGGCTTTCATATTTATGTAGCAAATATTCCATTGAAGTATACAACAAATCACATAATCACGTAAAAATCAGGTAATTTGAAGTCACGGTGCCTAAAATAACATACTCATTCTTACAATAGTGTACGATACTCTGTTCCTTTTTCCCCGGGACTTTTTTTTCGGCGTACACGCAGTGTTTGTGAAATAAGTGTGTTGTAAATATAATTTAGCAACTATTTCAAAACACGAATCTTCACTACATTCCTGGCTTTGTAGATGGGTAAGTATACACTAGGAAATGCAATCTCGCGAAATCAATAATATCAATCTCGCATACAATCAATTAAATTTTAATAATTATTTTAATTTCAAAAGTTATAAAATGGTACCTACTTGCTTTTTGCTATACTTACTTGTTGTTAAAGATAAATAAAAAGGAAAATAATTTTAATATCACTGTATTTCAAAGGGTAATTAAAGTTTTTTAAGAAATAATCAACATAATAAGCAATACGTATAAAAGAGGGGGCGACCGCGGAAAACGTGGCATGACCAGATCAACCAGATACTGGAAGATGGTCCCGTTAGAAGGCTCAACAACCGGCGAGCTTGCATGCGAAGATGTATGAATGTGGCTGAGGCGAGATTTGTATGTCAGGACAGAAGAGTGTGGCGCTCTATCCTCTCTGCCTACCCCCAGGGGAAACAGCGTGATGGTAAGTAAGTAAGTAATCATAATCAACATCAACAATGAAGTTACTTTAAAAAAATAATATGTTTGACTTTTATGCTTGCTTTTGAAAGTAACTTCGTAAGAAGCACTGATGCTGCATCATTGAGTTGTCTCATATGAGAGGCTGTACCTAGGTATAATATGTTCCGCACTGGGAAAGAATTCGGCCGCATTTTGTCGTACACTCACACATATTTCCGGTCGCGGAGGGATATGCGATATATCGATAGCCCGCACATGCAAATTGCGTCTTTAAGATAAACACCGCTAAAACACAAATCGTTTGAGGATGTCGCGAGTCTTATTTCATTATTGCAAAAGAAGTCGATTATTATTTCGGATGGACACGTGCAAGTTAGCTCCATTTAAATAATAAATGTGAATATAATTTTGTGGCTCGGACTAAAACAAAAGCCTTTTAATCCTGTAGGTCGTATGAGACGTGCGGCCCTTTTTTATGACTAAATTATACTTTTATCCAGTAGCTAAAATTTTAACAGCTCAAGTCTATTTTTAGACCTCATGTTTTAGCGTATGTATAAATACAAGTAGGTACATTCGCAGAGTGATCATCGTTGCCGAGTGGTTTGCTTGTTTTACAAAAAATAAGTCAGAAATATTGAAAAAAAAAATGCAAACTTTGATGTCACATATCTCCATAACTATTGATATTAGGTCATAATAGCTTGAATATTTTCGACTCATAATCAAGGCAGGAATATAGTCCTGCGAGGTTATTAATGTTTTACAAAATAATTGATAAAATCAACATGTTTCAAAGCCTATGGCCCCTTCGTCAGGATGGAATATACCTACCCATAAAAAATAAAAATAATAAAATTGATTGAATCTGTAATCCACATATATGGTTTCGGGACCAGTAAATATTAGAAAACTAAAAAAACTTGTTGATTCTCTGCCAAAACGTGTTGAAGAAGTTATAAAATCCAAAGGAGGACATATTTCCTATTAAAACAATTTAAATTGTATTCTTTTCTCTGCTTTCTTCAACTACCTATAACTAATAAATGTTGTGTTTTTTTTCAAATTATCGCTTGTGTTCACATTAATTCGCACAGTACTGTATGTTCAATATTATCTTCGACGGATTACCAAGTAGATAGCTACTGAAAAATAGTAGGCTTTTTTATTTTAATTTCGATTAGTTATTCGTCATATCACACAAATTTGAATGCGCGAGTTTGATTTTAGGTAATTTTTGTGCCTCATCTGCATTTTTTTCAATATTGTTTTTTTTTTCAATAAGTTATCTTCAGGGTCTCCATTCTTATAAACTGGGATTACTAATGTTTGTTTATATATTGTAGGGAATATACCACACCGAAGGCTTGTTTTATTATGTGTGCAATTGGGATGTTTATAATAGAGCTTGATTGTTTTAGTAAATCAGTTGTTACGTTGTCGTATCCTGGCGATGATCCTCCTTTTAAATTCATAATAATTTTTTTTATTTCATCTGGGTTGGTTAATTGGAATGTTGTGAGTTTATCACATTCCGATATCTGTAGATTATTTATTGGAAGAGAAAAATTGTTGTTGGGTATTTTTTTCGCCAAGTTTAGTCCCACATTAATGAAAAAATTATTGAAGATATTTGCGCATTTTTCTGGGTGTTCTTGAACATTTATAATATTATTGTCAAATTTTATAGTTTTTATTTTATTTTTATTAACATTTTTTTTCGGTTATTTCGTTAATTGTTGACCAAAGTTTTTTGGTGTCGAAATTAGAAACTTCCACCTTTTTTATGAAATATTCCTCTTTGGTTTTTTTTTATTAGTGATGTCAATTTATTTCTGTATTTTTTATAATATCTCCTTAAGCCTTCATCATTGGGGTATTTTATTGTTGATTTAAAAATATCATATTTATTACGTATTGAAACTACTAAGCCGTGAGTAATCCATGGTTTTATTTTACGGAACTTAGATTTGTGGTTATATATTTTTAGAATTTTGGATGAATTTATATATTTTTGAATAATTTTTTGAAAGTTTATAGAACATATTTCTGGATCTTCTAAGTTTAGTACTGATAACCAATTTTCTGTTGCTAATTTGTCACAAAATAATTTTAAATTAAAAGTAGTTTTTTTTGTATACCTTTTTTATCAGCTATGTGCGGGTGAGTATTTTGTTTATAATGCGTAAATATGCAGGAGTAATGGTCAGTTATACAAGTTTGCCATATGATGGTCATAATGTTGTCGAGTTCATTTGAGTTTGTTAGCATAATATGATCTATTGCAGAAGGTTTTTGGTGCGGTACAATTCTAGTATAATTATTTATGCACGATTTATAGTTCAACTCTGCAAGCATATTGAGATACTCATTTTTAGTTTTATCATGGCAGTCATCTGCAATATTTATGTTTATATCGCCCGTTAAAATAGTAAAATTGTTTTAATAATTGGTATAATTCTTCAATAAAAAAATTTGTGTCAGAATTTGGAGATCTGTAAATGCCGATTATGCGATAAAGGATTTTATTTTTATTTTTTCGAATATATTCATACGTGAACAAACTTCCTAATGTAGGTGTGAGGAAATCAGATTACCACATAAAATTAATTCTGCATGATATTTGACCTCCATACACAGAGTGTAACAGAACTAGGTAATCCACAATACTTTACAGGTGGATTCCTGCTATGATTATGAGTGAAAAATGTTCAAGCAACTATGACCTAATATCAATAGTTATGGAGATATGCGACATTAAAGTTTGCATTTTTTTTCAATATTTCTGGCTTATTTTTTTACAAAACGTTGAAGTATCATTACAGTAACTTATATCGATTACATAAAAAACATTCGTTTCAATAAAAGTTTAATAAAATAACAAAAACCCTGCAAAATATTGGAATGTTTCCCCATTAGATTGGAAGATTTTTATTATACTATTTGACTTGTATTAAAGGTAATGAATTTTTCATATTAGATATAAGTTACTGTAATGATATTCCAACGTTTTGCAAAAATATTTTTTTTGACTCATAATCATAGCAGGAATCTACCTGTAAAATATTGTGGACCAGTTCTGTTACATTCTATATACCTACATTATCAAATGTGCGTGATTATAACCCTAATATATATCTAGTCTAGATATATTATATTATCAATGATTATGTTTACTTGCAAATGTATTTATTTATAATTTATTGTTAATTTTTTCGAAGTAAAAAAGTATTTTGTTACTGTTTCCTTAAAATGAAATATAAATAATGACATATTTCAGACGCATTGAATTTATTTAATTATCTTCAGGAAAATTTGGCTGCAAATCTTTATGTTAACTAACATACTTCCATTTGATAAAAAAAAAATTAACTGTACCAATTATGAATTTTACACAGATAATAGTTAACCATTTCCATATATATTTTCCACGCAAATCTGTACCGTTCAAACGATTGGACTCAAAATGTGCAAACTTATTTAGGACCCGGTGGGTAACAAGGACAACTTTTTCCCCTCTTCCTTCATCACCCCCCCTTTACCCCTTCCCACGATATATTTTCAATGCAAATCTTTACCGTTCGACCGATCAAACTCAAATTTTGCATACTTAAGATTAAGGACCCGGGGGTGACATAGGTGACGTTTTTCCACTTCCTCTTGAGATGGATATTTCAATTTAATGAAAATTAAAACTAATTAATACACATATTATCTCGCGTAAGTCATTGGTATTATTCATCAATCAAAATATATGATTCTCTATTTAAAAATGTCTGCCACTAAATAATGAGGTATAATATAATAATGAGATATTAGAAGCAAAAAAGCAAAATTCTCTATTTAACTCCTGTGTGTCGGTGATGTAACGTAGGTCTACCTGTCATACAAAATATGAAATATCTACCTTATTTACGAAAACTAAAACGTCACATTTTTTGTAATCATCGATAGACATTTTCACACCAAAATTACTAAATTAAACTGTTAGGAATATACGTATTTTTTAATTAAAAAATATTTATTCATTACTCTCGTATTTTCGGCCAGTGTGCAAGTGAGAGCAGAATATTGTACATCGCAGTTAAATCGAGCAAGAAAGAGCACGATAATACCATACATTTCATGTAGGACAGAGATGGCGGTTGCTTGGGTTTCGGCGAAAGCAAAACAATATAGAAAGAGTACGGTAGAGTCGGGTAACATGTGTTAGACAAAGACGGAGTGCAGGCGACTGAAGCGAGCTGACGACCGCTTCGTTGTATTCAGTTGCCAATGAAACATCGGCGGAAGCGTACGTAAATTCGATTCGCCATACTTTTATAATAATTTACTAAAATAATGCAAATATGTATGTTTACCTTACATGATTATATAAAGGGCCTTTTAAAAGTCTTATCTGTATCGTATTTATGTATATTTTATCACATATTAAAAACTATGCCGATTTTTAATCAGGTAACGCTGTGTTACTCCACCGTCCCCAAAGTTTTTTTTTAGCAGAGTCTTTTAAGAGTTAATAATGTTTATCACTAAAGTAATCAAGACGCTAAGAAAATATAGATAGCGCTATTCTCACAGCCTTAACTGGCGGCCGAAATATACTTTTATAAAAGTCTTTTTTTACGGGTTATAGCTAATATTAAGTAAATAAGTGAGTTTGCATAATCTAAATTTCATTTTCTATCTTTTTGTGTGATCGTTACCAGACCTAGTAATTGATTATGGTCCTGATGGTCAGATAAAAGGCCAGCATTGAAGGGCTAAAAATGAGATTAGGGATCCTTTTGACTGAATCTGATTTTAACCTGCTTTGGGTGAGGTCGCCTATAATGATATTCCATTTGTCGTTTCAGTCATACCAGCGAGGACAATGATTAGAAATACTTTTTCTAATATATACCTATATAATTATTTATTCTGTGACTCCTACTTAATATCTCGCCTTTTCTACATGCTCCATGATAATTATGGATTCTGATTGGAGGACTGTGATTTAAGTCAACGATTTCCAATTTCTTTAGGTTGTTACAACCCCCTTAAAAAAATTAATGGGTGTACTCATGTACGCGCTGTAGAAGTTATATTTAAAATCTAAAGTAAAAACAAAATTATATATTAATAACGCTCGAAGTATTGAATTATAAAAATTTACAATGATCATTATGATTGTTTTATTGAGTTTCCTGAAGTTTGTTATAAATGTAAACAAACTTTCTAGAAAAACTAACAGTGTAGGTAATAACATCTCACACAATAAAGCATAAATTACATGACCTGCTGTAAATTTCTTAGGTTTGGAGTTAGCGGTGTCTGGAAATATACGACTCAAATAACTAACCCAAGTTTCAAAGGAAAATCTTTTGTAGTTACCGAGCTATGACATAAAGTGTATTTATGTAAATAAAACTTCAAACTGCTCTCCTGCAAACTTGAGGAAAATCACACGCGTCGTTGTACTACGATTATGACGATATTTGAAGATATATGCTACAGCCGCCTGTGGTGTAATATTATCATCGCCCACGGCGACATCGATGTATACTGTAGCAAGGGAATTACAGATCCGTTTTATTTCCAGATTCAACTTTTCTAAATGTTTTTGTTGATATTATTTAGTTGCTACGTTAAATTTATTAATATATGAATTTTTCTGGGACTTTTTACGTATTGCCTGTTTTCTTATTTTTTAAATCATGTTCATATCATTCATCTAATTTTTTTGCTGATGCCAAATAAGAATAAAGAAATATCTAGGCATTTTCATTTAATCTTTATAAGTAGGGCCGGACTACAGCGTAAAACTGTGATTTGTCTATGGTCTAGCTGGCTTTTATGGACAGACGCAATTTGACGTTTCTCGCGAATCGTTCCGTGTGAGGTCTAGCAGCATGGCCAGCGCCGCCCCAGATATTGCTGCCGTCAAGCCCGAGCCAGGGTCTGCAGCCGGGAGCGGCGATGAAGAGCTCTGCACTGATGTGTACTCCAGGAGGGCAGACCAGCGCGCCGGTAATTGATTCCCTGATTACAATTCCGTGCACTTAAATACCCGCACGCGTCGCGACTTTAAATGTTCTAACCGCCTTATTCTTACCTTCCGTATTCTCCTTCAACTGAAAACAATAATGAAAAAGTACGTTATACAATAAAAAAAATTCTTAAAAAGTAACCACAAATTTACTTACAATAACTTAGGTAAATTCTTAATACACCCTAAACATAAAGTTGATAAAAAAAATTCGGGATATATAAACTTAATTGTAATGACTGCTCAGCGTTTTATACAGGTAAAACGACACGTTGTTCGAGTAGTAAAATAAGTTGAATTTCAGACAAAATAAACCGAAATTTGATACGAACGTCATTTTTTTCGTCTTATAACAATCCGTTAGTCAAATTTTAGTAAAATTTTACTGATGGCCGATACCGACAGTCGAACCGCCAGTTCACCGTACGTTAGTTTAAATTGACAGAAGTATGACACATTGACGTATTATTTTTTAAGGTTAGGTTCGTTGTCAATTTGCGTTTCATGCTATTTGTTTAACATGTACATAAAAACTGTGCTGATTGCTGTTACATTTTCAAATAGCGATGTCGAGTTATTATTATTATTGTTTTCAAGTTCGTCGAATGAAGAAAAAACTCGACGACAAAGAGTGTTCAATAAGCGAGGGGGTTATTGGAATAATCCAAGAATATGGTCCCGTTGTTCATACAATGAAAATAAGTATTTCACTATATAATTTAATGTCCTGTTAATTTAATCTTACTAAAATAATCGTAATCTAAATTAAACAAACCTAATAACCTAACCTAACCTCATATATTGCCTATATATATGAGGTTAGGTTAGGTAAAATATGCAGTGCATTTTTTGAAACTTTAAAGTATAATATCATATTTTATACTTACTTTTTAAACGTAAATTATCTTTCATTTTGTTATTAGCACATTCAATAGTATAGTGAAATACTCATTTTCGCTGTATATGCTATAGGACCATTATCTTGGATTTAGCCGTTGTGGGAAGTATACCAAATTTAAGGTTATGTTTATAGAAGTTGTGTTTAGTGTCCATAGAAAAGATGTATAATTCGCCTATGACAGCTCTAAAATCATAGACAAGAGCAGTACGGTATTGCGACACTTACGGACAGTCAAAAAAGTTTTATAAGGCTCGGTTGCGCCAGCAGAAGTAAATTTGGTTCGAGTAACATTGACCCGAGTAACTTTTTTTACCCTCAGCTCAGAGTAAACTCGATTTCGGGTTGCACAAACAGCTTTTTTACCGCTGTCAAACCAATCATAAGGCTAATAGGGTGCCAAGCGGAATAAACCTCAAATACCGCATTTGTCTATGGAATTTGATTTATTTCAGTTTTTCACCACTGGCAATACGTACTTTTGTGGTTCAAAACCAGTTCAAACAAACCACTTTATTCTATAAAACAAACCAAACAAACGTCAAACCATCGCTAAAATAACGCGAAATTAAAAGATTCATTTTAATATTTACAAATTTCAATACGAAAATGACAGCGACAAAATTCAAATGACAAGTACCTATATGGATAAATGTCACATTTTCAAATCAGCTGTGAGAGGACGGCCATTTTTTTTACCAACGTTTTTACCTTTACCCATCTATCTTGGAGAGTAAAAAAAAGTTACTCAGTTGTATGTACTTCGGCGAGTTAAATATTTTTACCATAGATGGCGCAACCCGTTTTAGTAAAAAACGTTACTCATGTAACTTTTTTACTAAAACTTTACCTTTACTTTGGATGGCGCAACCGGGCCTAAGACGACCATCGGTAACATTTACTAACGAACGGCAATCCCTTCGTTAATTGTCGATTTACTAATGGATATTTGATTTTTCATTTATAAGACCGGCGCTAAAAGAATACGCAAGATGTTTTAATAATAATAATTTCTCAGAATGCACAAACCGTCTATAGGAGACAGGCCACACTTTTAAAAAAGAAAACGGCGTATAAATTTTACATAAAAAATAGAGGCCTGAGGCTAGATATTTCAGAAACGTAAGTGCTCAATAAGTCCCCCAATATTTCAGTCTTCTATTCAGTTAACAAATAATCTATCATTTAATATATTCTTCATTTCAATGTCTCACTGTCAAACTCCACCCCTCTCCTCCACTGCAAATGAGGCCACACCCCCACGTAACAATTGACTCTTACAATTTTAATTTATGGAAGTTATTGCGCGTCTAACATGACGAAGATACAGTTCAGTATCGAAACCGGTAGATGTTTAAAAATAATCAGTGTGGTTCATACAAAGTTTATTATTTCAATTAAACTAATAATTATGCCCAACCACAAACTTAACACTACAAACATCAAAATAATTTGATGTTAGTTTTGAAATGTGAGCACTTTAATTAATTATACTGGGAAAGTTGCCCTTGAAATAGCTTAGGAGAAATGGAAGGTATCATTTTATGAAGAAATTTCAATATTTTTTAAAAATATTGTTTCTGACGCAGCAGCCGGTACTAGCAGCACGGACAGCGCCGCCCCAGATATTGCTGCCGTCAAGCCCGAGCCAGGGTCTGCAGCCGGGAGCGGCGATGAAGAGCTCTACACTGATGTGGACATATCCTATCCCGACATCAAGCAGGAGTGCGCGGAGTACACCAGGAGGGCCGACCAGCGCGCCGGTAAGTATATATGAAAAACATGCAATTTCTCCGAATTTTTCGAGGGAATGTATCAAGATGTTTTTGAGTGCCCTGATTTCAAAAAGCAAACCGAAGGAATATTTTGTTGGCCAATGATGTAAAACATGTAAATTTTATTGTGCAAGGATACCTTTTCATGTGTAAAGAGAAAGTATGATACATGAAAAGGGTTTAGAAAGATTTAGAATAAAATTTTTGATTGTTTCTATTTATCCCAATTAGAATACTCATTAATAAATGTTTGTCGTCAAAATCTATTTAAAAGAACTTTGTTTTTCAGATAATCATCGTCGTAGTAATACTCAACAATCCCAGAGACCCACTTTTAAAACGGAGGCGCTTGCCAGTGGTAAAATCTTTTCTTGTTTACAATGCGATTATACTTGCACCTGGTTATCAAGAATCAGTACCCACATGCTCAAGCACACTGCAGAAAAACCTTTCTCCTGCTCTCAGTGTAGTTATACGTGTAAGCAAAAATCAAAACTAAGAATCCACGAATTTACACACTCTGAATATAAACCTTTCGCCTGTTCTCAGTGTAATTACACTTGTTGTACGCTACAAAACCTAAAGACACACCTTTTCAAACACACTGGAGAAAAACCTTTCTCGTGCTCTCAATGTAATTATACTTGTAATACATTAATTATCCTAAAGAGTCACTCTCTTACACACACTGTAAAGAAACGGTTCTCGTGCCCGCAATGTAGTTATACTAGCTCAAAGTCGGGAACCTTAAAGAGGCACGTTCTTACACACAGTGGAGGAAAACTTTTCTCTTGTTCTCAATGTCATTTAACTTATTCAAGTTTGGATGCCTTAAGAAGCCACGAGAGAAAAAAACACCCCGGAAAGAAACTTTTCACCTGCTCTCGGTGTGACTTTACTTGTACAGATAGATCAAGTTTAAAGGAACACGGTCTAACGCATACTGGAGACAAACCTTTTTCATGTACTTTTTGTAATTATACTTGTGTAAGAAAAGAACGCTTAACACTGCACACTCTTAAGCACAGTACCGTCAAACCTTTCGCATGCTCTCAATGTAGTTATACTTGTGTGCTAAAATCGAGTTTAAAAAATCACGAGCTTAAACACACTGCAGAGGTTAAACACAAACCTTTCTCATGTTCTCAGTGTGATTACACTTGCTCTCAGCTACATCACTTAAAGATGCACCTTTTCATACACACTGGAGAGAAACCTTTCTCCTGCTCTCAGTGTGACTATACTTGTGCAGATATATCACACTTAAAAAAGCACGGGCTTACACACTCTACAAAAGTTAGAGATAAACGTTTCTCATGTGATTATTGCGGATACACTTGTCATTTTAAATCTGGTTTAAAGTTTCACATGCATATACACACTGGAGAGAAACCGTTTTCTTGCTCTCAATGTGGTTTTAATTTTGGGCGAAAATCTAGCTGGAAGAAACACATGTCTAGTCACACTGGCGAAAGATCCTTCCCTTGCTCTAAATGTAGTTATACTTTTATTCGACGTTCGCACTTAAAGACGCACCTGCTTACACATACTGAAGAGAATACTTTCTCGTGATTTCATTGTACTTATACTTGTAACCAGAAATCAAACATAAAGAAATACCTGCTTAAACATACCGTGTAAAAATCTTCCTCCTGATTTGAATTGAATTTCTCAAGAAATCTTCAGATTTATCCTTGCAATAATAAGGACTCCTCTAATAAAACTCTCCCTGAAGTTTAACCACTATCCATAACAAATTAACCATTTGGGTACAATATTTGATAGCAATTTTTCATTTGTAATTATAATACATTCAAAAGAGCAATGAGAGCACTTGATAACAAAAAAAATTCTGAAGAAAACAGTTTTGATATTATATAGCGCTCTGGTGAGGAGCCAACATGAGAATAACTCAGTTGTACGGCCTCTCTGTTATATTATTTTTATAGAGTCCGTAGTGAGAATTCAGCATACATTCCCAAGATTTGTCAAATTTTCATTAAAATTAATCCATTTCTTCAATTGACTATAACATACTTACTAATGAACTCAATATCATTAATCATGGTAAATATGTTGTGATGATGTTTCATAGACACGAAGCTATTTTTCTTATAACAACCTACTCAAGATATTCTCAATATCTTAGCTTATCATATAGAAGGAAATTAATATACCGAATGTTTTTGTACAAAATTATCAATTCTCAAATTCACCGCCCTGACCTTTCGAAAATATGTGCCAGAATTCCATTGTCTATGCATTTTAAGGATATATTTTATTACGATAACATGCGAACGAACTACCACATACACTCATCAATGCCTAGACTACACAGACTGGGCAATGAGTACAGTGAGTTTGTAGAGGTGTTCCATGACAGCTTGACTGCTTTAAAGAGAAATATGCTGTCGATTTTTTGACAGTGATAGTTTTTTTTATTAAAATCTGCCAATGTTCCACCGCTTAACTCGTATATTTGTTGACTCTAATTTCCCACATCAAAAAGGGTTTTATTCAATAGGTTTCCTTTATATGTATATATATTTTTATTTATTTAATTTATTTAGTAAATGTACAAACTTAAGAGCGGCTGTATTCAATATAATATAATTAATACACATTTATGTTGTAAACGCTTACCCACGTTTAAATGAGAATTTAATTCTCGTGTTTAAAAGTGGGTGGCATTGGCATGTATGATATATCTATTGTTAATATAATCATTAATATAAAACATTAGATTAAATAATTAAGATATAGACAAAGAAACATTAGATTAAGTTATAAAAATTAAGACATGAAATTATATAAGTAAGATACAAACAAACGTATTATTGATATACATATAAATATTTTTCAAATATTAGGTCCTTACATATGAAATTGGCGTTTTGCCGTACTGGCAAATATCTTCTCTTTGGTTAGGAATTCCAAATCCAAATTTATACAGCTATTTACTCATGTATTTGTGTTTTGAAAATTATAATACATTTGTTTTTTCCTCAATTGTTTTTTTCTTTGCGTCACTCAGTTTACAAAATGAAAAACTTGAAATATCGCGTTATTTACGAGTACGAGTTCCACCGTGGCACCAGTGCTGCAGAAACGGCTCGAAGGATAAATGATGTGTATGGCGACGGTGCCGCAAAAGAAAACACAGTGCGTTTTTGGTTCCAACGTTTTCATTCTGGAAATTTCGACCTGCAGAACGAGCCCCGTGGACGGCCGGAGACCAAAGTTGATAATGAAGAATTGAAGGCTATTGTGGAAGCGGATCCATCGCAAACCACATCCGAGTTAGCTGCAGGCTGCGGTGTTAGTGATAAAACTGTTTTAATCCACTTGAAGCAAATTGGTAAGGTGAAAAAGCTTGAAAGGTGGGTACCTCACGAATTGAGTGAAGCAAATCAACAAACGCGCGTTGACTGCTGCGTTGCATTACTCAACCGGCACAATAATGAAGGGATTTTAAATCGAATCATTACCTGTGATGAAAAGTGGATCCTGTACGATAATCGGAAGCGCTCATCGCAATGGCTGAACCCTGCCGAACCAGCCAAACCATGCCCCAAGCGAAAATTGACTCCAAAAAAGTTACTTGTGAGCGTTTGGTGGACTAGTGCTGGTGTCGTTCACTACAGCTTTCTTAAATCTGGCCAGACGATTACGGCAGATGTCTATTGTCAGCAACTGCAAACCATGATGGAAAAGCTAGCTGCTAAACAACCGAGGCTGGTTAATCGCTCTAGGCCACTGCTGCTTCTAACGCTACCATTGCTTCAATTGGAATGTCTAAGACATCCACCGTACTCTCCGGATCTTGCCCCAACAGATTACCATTTTTTTCGAAATTTGGATAACTTCTTGCAAAGGAAAAAATTCAACTCCGATGAGGCAGTCCAAACCGCCTTCAAAGATTTTATTGATTCCCGTCCGAATGGTTTTTTTAGTAAAGGGATCGATGAATTACCTATGAGATGGCAAAAGTGCATAGATAGCAATGGTACATACTTTAATTAAATAAATATATTATAATAAAAAAAAATCGGCTTTATGTTCCTCCCATACTAAACGCCAATTTCATATGTAAGGACCTAATATTTTCATGAGATTTAAAATGTCTAGTGATTGCTTGCTAGTAGATGATGCATTTTTTATAATCATTAATATACATAATAATTAAACATAATAATATGTATAATAATTAAATAGTTCTATGCACCATAAGCATACAAGAAGAGGTATCTATCTATAAATTTGAACCGATTAATAATTGTAGTTATTCCTGTAAAAACTAATCACGTCGGGGGTCACCACCTTAGGGAAGGTTCATAGGTCGTTGAAAAAGCGATTGATTGCTAATGTCCATTTTTCCCGCAGTTAAGCCCCGGCAGCAAATAATGATGTACAAGTAAATGAAATAAATATATGATTTAACGCGGCGCAGGTCTGCCTGGTATTACGGCTGAGGCCCGAGTGGCGTAGTGTCGCCCGTGTCCTTACCTCGACCTCTTTTTGGCGCGGAGATTTATATTGTGTTAATATATACAAATTTCGGGGTCGAGCGATGAAACAACGAGGGTTGGACAGGTACCGCTACATATATTTATTTCAACGGTATGAAAGCTTTCAAAATTAAAGAGATCTTATATCCATTCACACAGTACACTTTAAGTGTGTAAATATATACATACAGCACAATACATATGCCGTAAACATTGGAAAAATGCAAGCATTGATTTCGTCTATATTTTTTATTTATATAATTAATTTTTTAATAATTTTCTGAGTTTTTTATAATGTATTTATTTTAATTTGTATTGTTATATTGATAACTTGCTGGTTTAGGATATGATTTGTTTTATAATAATTTTTTAATGGTACTATGTAGCGTATGCACTAAAAAAAATATATACAACCCTATAAATTTGATCCAATTAATATGACTTATTCCTGGAAATTAAACACCCCACACCTCTTGCCCCATATTTTATACCGAGTCCGTATATATTACGAAAATCTTCTGTATTGAGTACATTTACAGAGATAACTTACATAATTAGAGGCAATGTCAGCTCAATTAAGATAGGCACCGCGGTGGATAATAATCGTGGCCCGAAAGGGATCAGACCTGTGCTGGGAACAGCAGGACGGGAGACGCAAGCACTGCAAGGATCCTGGCAGCCGTTCTGTCCTTTCTCTCCTGCTCGGTCTCCACCAGAGGACAAGCGGCGAGGGGTTCCTCTTCAACAATATCTTGGGAACACCCTCGTCTGTTTATTGTTAAGTCAAAGTTTATCCGGTATTTTTTTGCGAATTATAGACATACGATTTTTTTTTTTTTGTATAATTGGTACTTGCACTGGGTGACGAAGCGTTAGGACCAGAAACGATCTAAACGAATTTTTTTATGCTTAAACAGCGCCTACCTTGCCGCGCGAACTGAAAGCGTGCCTCAGAACATTCCAAAGAAAGAAGCGAAAATAAATGTCTGTTCTCTATACAAATCTACACCGCTTGTCCGATCTGGGCCAAATTATGAATATTTGTTCTTTAGGACCCGGCGGAGAGCATAGGTGACATTTCCCCCTCCCCCTTTATCAAACTTCCTACCCTGATGTATTTTCTATTAAATTCTTTACCATTTTACTTTTACTTTACATATCTGACCCAAATTTTGCATACTTATTCTGTAGAACCTGGCGGGCAACATGGGCAACTTTCCTCCTTCTCCCTAATATATTTTCTATACTTTATCTGTAGTTGTATCGTTTGACAGATGTAACAAATTTCGCATATTTTATTAGGTTGTGTTTTGAAAATAAAATACAACTTATACAAATTTATCATGCGACTGATTGCATTTTATAACTTTATACAACAACGATGAAAATATTTGCAGTCAATCTCCACAACTCTCCCGGACATGCTGTCCACCTCCTGCCTGGAGTAAAGGTAAAGGTAAAAGCATGCTCATTAGTGGCCCGGTAAGTATGCGCAGTATTGAGCTTCTTGGGCTACTGCTACTTAGTAGCATGTGTGTACGCACATTACTACTAATAAGCATGCTCATTATTAGAACGTTCAAAACTCAACCGCCGGTTGATTTATGAGCAGGATCATTTGATTTGCGGGTGGAAGCATGTATGAATGTGCATGCTAATGTCATTCGTGGCTAGTATCGATTATCGATGCGATCTTCTCAATCCGCGACAAATATGAAACAAATATGGTGCGTTGGGGAGATGAAAAAATATTACTTTTCGTGACTTATTATAGGAATCACGAATGTCTGTGGAATATTCGGTAACCGCTGTGTAAAAATAATATAGCAAGAAATAATGTTTATGAAACTTTATTAAAATACATGAATGATTCAAATCTTATGATAAAAAGTAAAATCAAAAATGTGCGAACCAAAGCTCAGGAACTGTTTTGATTTCTTGTTTCTTTTGAATTTCAGTTTGCAAAGTTTCCATTTTGAACAAAGCGTCTCTATTCTATAACAAGAACATGGCAGTAATAAGCATGTGTGTTTGATTGTTAGCTTTGAGCATGATCATTCACGAGCATGCTTAATAACGAGCAAGTATACACAGTTGTTAGAGCATGCTAATTTTGAGCGTGCTCAAAAATAAGCGTCTAATTAATTAATGGCATAATAATGGTACCTTCCTGCCACAAATATACTTTAACTCGGGCAACGTCGGGTACAAACCGCTATTTGTATATATAGTCCAAATCTGAAAACCTTTCATATAATTGATAGGACTATGCTATAGGTATCTGTAGTTCTTCTCGTGAGATAGTATACATAGATTTCGAAGCTGGTAATAATACCTCTTTATTTTTTAAAGTGGAATATTAAGCGATATGATGTATATATTAGGTCCTTACATATGAAATTGATGTTTTGCCGTACTGGCAAATTTGATCTCAAATATCTTCTCTTTGGTTAGGAATTCCAAATCCAAATTTATACAGCTATTTACTCATGTATTTGTGTTTTGAAAATTATAATTCATTTGTTTTTTCCTCAATTGTTTTTTTCTTTGCGTCACTCAGTTTACAAAATGAAAAACTTGAAATATCGCGTTATTTATGAGTACGAGTTCCACCGTGGCACCAGTGCTGCAGAAACGGCTCGAAGGATTAATGATGTGTATGGCGACGGTGCCGCAAAAGAAAACACAGTGCGTTTTTGGTTCCAACGTTTTCGTTCTGGAAATTTCGACCTGCAGGACAAGCCCCGTGGACGGCCGGAGACCAAAGTTGATAATGAAGAATTGAAGGCTATTGTGGAAGCGGATCCATCGCAAACCACATCCGAGTTAGCTGCAGGCTGCGGTGTTAGTGATAAAACTGTTTTAATCCACTTGAAGCAAATTGGTAAGGTGAAAAAGCTTGAAAGGTGGGGTACCTCACGAATTGAGTGAAGCAAATCAACAAACGCGCGTTGACTGCTGCGTTGCATTACTCAACCAGCACAATAATGAAGGGATTTAAAATCTTAAATCTGGCCATATGATTACGGCAGATGTCTATTGTCAGCAACTGCAAACCATGATGGAAAAGATAGCTGCTAAACAACCGAGGCTGGTTAATCGCTCTAGGCCACTGCTGCTTCATGATAACGCTAGACCACACAATGCACAACAGACGGCTACCAAATTAGAGGAGCTTCAATTGGAATGTCTAAGACATCCACCGTACTCTCCGGACCTTGCCCCAACAGATTACCATTTTTTTCGAAATTTGGATAACTTCTTGCAAAGGAAAAATTCAACTCCGATGGGGCAGTCAAAACCGCCTTCAAAGATTTTATTGATTCCCGTCCGAATGGTTTTTTTAGTAAAGGGATCGATGAACTACTATGAGATGGCAAAAGTGCATAGATAGCAATCGTACATACTTTGATTAAATAAATAAATTATAATAAAAAAAAATCGGCTGTATGTTCCTCCCATACTAAACGCCAATTTCAT
>JADDOH010011251.1:0-26297 GCA_016648135.1 Agrypnia vestita | reverse complement strand
GTACTGGCAAATTTGATCTCAAATATCTTCTCTTTGGTTAGGAATTCCAAATCCAAATTTATACAGCTATTTACTCATGTATTTGTGTTTTGAAAATTATAATTCATTTGTTTTTCCTCAATTGTTTTTTTCTTTGCGTCACTCAGTTTACAAAATGAAAAACTTGAAATATCGCGTTATTTAAGAGTACGAGTTCCACCGTGGCACCAGTGCTGCAGAAACGGCTCGAAGGATTAATGATGTGTATGGCGACGGTGCCGCAAAAGAAAACACAGTGCGTTTTTGGTTCCAACGTTTTCGTTCTGGACATTTCGACCTGCAGAACAAGACCCGTGGACGGCCGGAGACCAAAGTTGATAATGAAGAATTGAAGGCTATTGTGGAAGCGGATCCATCGCAAACCACATCCGAGTTAGCTGCAGTCTGCGGTGTTAGTGATAAAACTGTTTTAATCCATTTGAAGCAAATTGGTAAGGTGAAAAAGCTTAAAAGGTGGGTACCTCACGAATTGAGTGAAGCAAATCAACAAACGCGCATTGACTGCTGCGTTGCATTACTCAACCAGCACAATAATGAAGGGATTTTAAATCGAATCATTACCTGTGATGAAAAGTGGATCCTGTACGATAATCGGAAGCGCTCATCGCAATGGCTGAACCCTGCCGAACCAGCCAAACCATGCCCCAAGCGAAAATTGACTCCAAAAAAGTTACTTGTGAGCGTTTGGTGGACTAGTGCTGGTGTCGTTCACTACAGCTTTCTTAAATCTGGCCAGACGATTACGGCAGATGTCTTTTGTCAGCAACTGCAAACCATGATGGAAAAGCTAGCTGCTAAACAACCGAGGCTGGTTAATCGCTCTAGGCCACTGCTGCTTCATGATAACGCTAGACCACACACTGCACAACAGACGGCTACCAAATTAGAGGAGCTTCAATTGGAATGTCTAAGACATCCACCGTACTCTCCGGACCTTGCCCCAACAGATTACCATTTTTTTCGAAATTTGGATAACTTCTTGCAAAGGAAAAAATTCAACTCCGATGGGGCAGTTCAAACCGCCTTCAAAGATTTTATTGATTCCCGTCCGAATGGTTTTTTTAGTAAAGGGATCGATGAAATACCTATGAGATGGCAAAAGTGCATAGGTAGCAATGGTACATACTTTGATTAAATAAATATATTATAATAAAAAAAATCGACTTTATGTTCCTCCCATACTAAACGCCAATTTCATATGTAAGGACCTAATAGTTGTGACGTGGATTTATTCGAACAGAATTTCTAGTTAAATGATTCAAAAGACTACGTGTACGCTTGTACAGCGTTAAAAGTTGGGATCTTTGTGTTTTGGTGTATGCATGTATGTATCAGAATATTCATACCAATATATGTAAATATACCAAAAATAAAATTTGATCATTAAAAAAAATAACTCATTGTTTAACTAAAATAAAATAACTCTTTGTTTAACACCACTCTATTGAGTTTCAACCAATTAGTTTCGACTCATAGTTGAGCAATCACCAGAGTTTAGTATTAACATTAACAGTTAATACTGATTATTTATAATTGTTAAATAATTGTTATTAACAGTTAATATTGAACCCTGATGAAGGCTCAGCTGTGAGTCGAAACTAATTGGTTTAAACCCAATAGAGTGGTGTTAAACAAAGAGTTATTTTATTTAAATATATTATGTCTCACCACAATATGTGTGCTTCGTGTGAAAATTTAATAAAACTTGAATTCTATAGATATTTTTGTTCTGATTTATAATATTTTAGAATAGTAATGTAAAAATAATTATCTATGTCTCGTGAAAATCGCTTTAAATTTGGTATTTATGGCATGTTTATAATGGAGTTATGAATGAGACTAGTGAAAGGAGATCGGAGTAATGGCTCGAAATAATATTTTTTTACTTAGGGTTTTTTTAAGTGCACAAGATTATTTGACATTGAGATTCTAGTTAATATATTTCATGACTTATAATCTAACAGCTATGAATCAAGTTAAAAGTTAAGATACTAAGAGAGAATTGAGAACGAGACGTGTGCACTTGTCGAAACAAGGGAGCGGAATTGGGCTTGCTTTCCGCGCTAATCTTCGTCGAGCGTTCTCCACTTTTTCATTATTTGCTGCAGTAAACAGTAGCATTACTATTTGCTACATACTAACGCGTTTCGATTCTTTTCAAAGATTTTCATCAAGTTCACTATGTAAAGATAAAAATAATTATGTTTCTACGACACACAATATTTTTATTAATAAAATCAAAAATTTGTTATTTTCCTATTTATCTTTTATAATATTTTTGTTATTGTAACTTTGTTTTTAATAAATAAATAATTAATGTTCATTTGATATTAATTATCCCGTATTGTGTTTATTGGTTGGAAATTAACGTAAAAATCATGACTCGTTTGTACTGACACAGCAGAAGATAGGCAGAGAATGATCTGAGAAATTTTCTGTGCTTCATTAAATGTTCTTCCCAGCTGCATTAAAATATTCATGGAAGCTGTAGCAGGCAGATATTAGATTCTTATAAATAGGTAACAACCCGCACCGGTAGCCTAGTAGCATCAATTAGCTTAAGCGATTGTTTGACACTGGCAATATGAGTTAATTAATAAAATAAGTTTCCGTAAAATCTATTATTTTTAAGACCGATACTTTTATTTACCTTATATTTACTTTGGCGTAGATGTTACAACAATGACCTCTGTACTCTGTTTAAGGAACTAAACGTCCCAAAATTTGTATAACTGGGAAGACTTCCGCGGCTCGGTCATGTGGATAGAATGACCGAGCATCGAGCACCAAAGTCCCTGCTGAACTCAGGGCCGATGGGGATGGGAGCTTAGAAAGGCCAAAATTAAGATGGAGCGACAACATCCTCAAAGACATTTCTGCCTTGGAGCTTCTGAACTGGGGAGAGCTGGCACTAAACCGAGATGAGTGGAGGAAGGCTCTTGAGGAGGCCAAGACCCATCAGGGGTTGTAGAGTCAAGAGTGTTGATGAGTATATGTATATAAGAAAGAAAGAAAGACATAAATGTGGACGCATTTACTTATTTTGTCAGTAAATGCGACTATTACAACCGAGAATTGGATCGAATATTCTAGGAAATGTTAAATAAAGAGTTCTTAGCAATAATAAAGAGTTAAAACATAGACGAGATTGACGAAATAGTGTGATTTAAAGAATAGCGTTAAGTTTAATTCGTATTAAGTAACTTTGTCCATTTTATAATTAATTAAGCGCTAATTAATTTCCAATGTTTTCATTTGTTTCCAGCAGCTACGACCATTATGTTATTTATGTTTTTAATAAATTATAAACTATATGTATTTTTTTTACAATTTAATAAAAATATTCAAACAGACAATAGTCCCCAGTTCCACTGAATAGGCCCATGGTTCTCGATCCAGACTGTCCAGTCTTCAAAATCGCTGCACTAAGAAGGCGTCAGGACGTAAGAAGACATCGATCTAACGTGGATCACTCTCCTCTTGTTACTGCATTAAAATGATGTCGCTGCAGATTCCACTGCGGGTATCCAGACCTGATCCTCTGGCCAATTGGTTGGTTATCAATTTACCAGATAGCGAAAGCCATCATTACATTTCGTTTCGAGAAGACTGAACACACTGTATGTACTTTTATTTGTAATGCACTCAGTAGACTTTTCATCAATTATTTAATTATTTATAATATTTAATTTGCTCTATACACTTTTTGCATATTTATTTTTGTTAACAACTAAACATTATTTCAACATTAAAATAAAATTTTATCATTATATAATTGGGTATATTGTTACAAGACAGTATTCGAGACTAATAAATTCTATCCCAATTAATTTAATTAATAAATTCTTTTCTAATAAATAAAAAACGATGTCAATCGTAAAAAATATGTTTCGTTAACTACCCGATTTTATTATGTCGTTAACTGCATTATACATATGTTTTAAATATTCATAAGGGGGAACGTAATTTCGATGTAACCCAAATAAGGGGTTAAGTTAATTTCTGCACAATTTTATACTCTGACTTACACCAAATCGACATATAGCAATCGAAATGAAACCTTATATATTTAGCTCAGCCTAGGGAGCATTCTATTAGAAATAGAAAGGTCTCGAGTTGAAGTCCCGGTAACAATTCTGTTTGTTTTGTTTTTTGGAGTACAGATTTGTCCATTCAATTTCGTTGATACGTATTACGTTTGGTTTAGTCCACTAAGTCCTAGTGGTCCCACGACTGGACCATGATTTTATAAAAAATGGCGTAAGACACAAGTGGAGCCACCACAACAAATATTGAGTAGGTTCTAGAGACTTCTACTTGAATTAAATAATATACTTTGAATAACTGCATTTGTAAAATCTAATTCTCTAAACACCAAAAAATACTGTTAAAACAGCGAGCATAAAAATAATCTTTCGTCAAAAAAAATTGAGAATATAATTTTTTGTTATGCTTGTGTAATACACACCTAACTACAGTACGATTTTTTAACTTTTTTTATACACACGCCACGTCACGTTAAATAAATAAATAAATATATAGATAAACATCAAACGAACGAGACATATTTATTTCTCCAAAATGTGATCACACGAGAACTCCTGTAACAAAATTAAAATGAAGTAGTACCTACTATTATTTATTTCTTTGACGAAAAATTTAAAAATAATATTTTTTATTTTAACCAAATTTACGTGTCCTGGGTTACCAAAAAAAATTAAATTATGTAGTATCAATTACTAAAATCTGTAAAATTTGATTGTGGCACAGACAATCAAAATGGACAAATAAATAAACTTTCTTGATACACAATCTGATGCCACGGCTGGTTTCAATATGCTTGAATTGTTTTAAAAAAAATACAACGAGCATGTATATCTTCTTCTTCTTCTTTCTTGCACTGTCCCAACTCATTGCCTAGGTAGGCTGTTGGGGTCGGCTCTTCTCGTTCTCAGGCTGTAATCATGTTCGGTTCTGGGTATCGCATTCATCCAGGCCATTTCTCTGTAGTACTTTGGAGCATTGAGTCATCCAGGAGTTCTTTGATCTTCATCTGGATGACTGTCAATGAAGCTCCATAGATATTGCCTGCTTCACCGTATGGTCTGGTGGTCTCGGTCTTATGTGCCCGTACCATCTCAACTGTCGTTCCTCCAGCTTACTGTTAATGTACGTAACACCCAGGCTACCATGAATGCGTGATCTCTAATCCTTTCTTTTAGTGTTACTCAAGTTTCAAGTTGCCTAGAAGTTGTACATAGTCCAGCATTCGGAGCCATACATTATCGCGGCATTATCGAAGCCATACGAGCATGTAAATATTCAAACAATTAAGAAAAAAAGCTCAATTAAAAAGGGAAGTGTCTTAGTAAATAGGTTCCAATTATTAATTAAGACGTTTTTACTTAAGAGAGTTTAATTATACAAGAATAAATACCTTAACCGCAGTATTTGTGTGTCTTAAGCAAACGCAAGAAAGGACATTCTTCCGCTGTGACCCAACCCGCTTTTCTATGGAACGGTTTTAGTTTATCCTTGTATACTGTGATTGTTACCCATAATGGATTTATTAAAAAAACAGATAAATGGTTTGATGTTTAGAGTTTGATTGAAATCCAAAGTCGGTTATAAATATTTTAAAATTTAAATTATAATTATATATTGTGGAGGTGTTATTGGTGATAAAAATTACAAAAAAAGTTAAATTATTGACTAGCCGTGTAAGGATAAAACATCATTTTAGTATTTTGAATTGTGCTAGTTTTTCTTTAATTTGTCTGCCGCTGAGGAAGCCTTGCATTTGCAACACAGCGCGGTAACGAGCAGCAAGACCAGCAGTCCCAGTAGAGCGAAGAACGCCAGCACGTCCAGGAGCAGATACTGGTGCAGGGGGAGGTCTGCAGACGCCGGCCGGAGGTGGTGCCCGCCGTGCTTGATGACGTGCTCCACCCAGTAGATTCCAGTCTCCAGAGGACTATTTTGTCTGTCTCTCCAGATTGCTGAGAGCCTTTTAGAATTTTTTTGTATTCTGAAAATTTTTAACATATATAATTTTTAACATATATATATAATTTAAAACATATCACGAGTAAGTCAACACTAATTAAATAATACACACTTCTTAATGTAAAATTAGTTATTAATTATGCCTGATGATCAGATGGAATGCTCCCCTCGAAACTACAGAACTGATAAGTACCTAACTCAAAAATTGTTTGCAGTACAAATTTTAAACACATACAGAGTTATTTGTAAAAAATTAATAACCTCACAGGACTATATTCCTGCCTTGATTATGACTCGAAAATGTTCAAGCAGTCATGACCTTAATATCAATAGTTATGGAGTTATGCAGTATAATAGTTTGCATTTTTTTAAAAATATTTCTGACTTACTTTTTACATTGGACTATTATTACAGTAACTTATATTGGTTACGAAAAATTCATTCGTTTCAATACAAGTTAAATCAAATGATAAAAACAATGCAGAAATTCTTATTGGAATGTTTTCTAATTGGAATTAGAAGGTCTTTAATATTTTATTTGACTTGTATTAAATGGAATAAATTTTTTATATTCGATATAAGTTACTCTAATGATATTCCAATGTTTTACAAAAAATAAGTCTGAAATATTGAAAAAAATGCAAACATGATGTCGTGTACCTCCATAACTATTGATATTAGGCTATCGACTCATAATTAAAGCAGGAATATAGTCCTGCGAGGTTATTAATGTTTTCCAAATAACCCTGTTTATATTTTTTAGTACGTTTAAAGAGCCCAATTAATTATTGCTATACCGTTGTTGTATCAAATAATGTAAATGAGATATAAATTAATAAATTTTATACAATTTTCCAAAATTATTAAATGTGTTGTTGATCTTGGGTGGAATCGATGAACATTACAATATATAAAGTGATCACATCCTTAAGATAAGCCTGTAAACTAAACATAATGTTAACGCCCAATAAAGACTTCCATACATAAAAATGTTGTCAAGTTTTCACGGCCATTCAGAATCTTCTAGTTTGAGTTTTTTGGGTGTTCTACAGTGTTTCTACAACCTTTCTGGCCAATGTTTCGGATTCCGCAAAGATAATATAAAGCAGATAATAGATGCAACAAACAAATAACATAAGACAGCTCGTGAGTCTCGATATTGATGGATATAATACAAGGAATGTAAACGAAATAAGAATTCTAAATAGAAAAAAATTAAATAACAAAGGCCTAAAGAAAGGCAATGATCTACCAGGGATTGGAAAAAAAGACAAAATCTTTTGCGCGTAGTTTCTGGAATATTCTGCTGTGTATATCCGACCTCTCTGGCCGACGTTTCGGATAGAATTGCAGGGACCATCATTAGGTCTGATGTGTTGTAATGTATGTTGAAGATGTTGTGGCAATATCGTCAACACATATCACAACTCACAACAGAGAGGTTGGATATTTTTAGAAGTTTCTGAGATATCTCTACATGAGAGAGTACGGGCATTATCCTTGGCTTTACCCAACCGAGTTTCTCCAGGGTATGCTTGGCTACAATAGTTTAGAGACTAGAAGGAATGTGTATTTGATTACACATTTTTATCGATTGTTGCGCGGTATGATCGATAATCCTGAAATTATGCAGAGCATTGGTTTGTATGTTCCTGATAATTACACTAGACATCGTCAGCATAGATTGTTTCACATTCCAATATACAGGACCAACCTGCCGATGGTTATGCCTGTTGGAAGAGCCACAGCTATGCTGAACAAGATCGCTTTGGGTATTGATATATTCCATGTGTCTGAGGGGGTTTTCCGAAGCGGGATTCTCCTACACCTTTGACCAGATTTTATGTTATTTTTAATTTATTAAATATTTTCATTTTTGATATATACTTCCTAATATGTATGCCTTAAACATTTTGTTTGTCATGTACATATTATCATGAAATAAATTGAATTGAATTGAATTGAAATTGAATTGATATACATGGCAGAATGTTTCAGAAAACTGCACGCAGGAGATTATGCACGGCCGTGAAAATCTGGGAACATTTTTAAAATGACAAAAATCAATAAATTCAAGAAGGAAAGAATGTTAATGTCACACCACAGAATAAAATTGAATTCCAACAATAATAATTTCGTTATCTTTCCGTCCATGTGTTTGTCCGTAACTTCTTTTAAAAAATAACCTTTTTTTCGCTTTTTTCCATTCTTCCTTTATTACTTTTTTATAAGTAAATAAATACTGATTCTTTAGTAACCGACATTTAGAAGTATCTACCGTCATTTTTGACGGGTTACAGCTACATATAACTAGCTGTAACGGTTACTAAACAATAATTGTTTATTTTTCTCGAAAAATAGAAAAAAGAATTAAATTATAATATAAAGAAGTTACGGATGTTACAAGTTACGACGGACGGACGGACAGAAAACAAAATTATTATAATTGAGATAAGTGGATATAAGCACGGATAAAATGAGTTAGTGATAAATGTACGTATTGCGTAATTTTATTTATAAAGAGACATTTTCAATGCTATATTTTAAATTCAGACTTGTGTTAGTTTTTTATTTTCTCTGGAATTTCTTTTGAAAATCTTACTTACGCTATTCTAGACATTAAAGATTTGATAGGAATAACACTTCATTCTATCTTTTTTCTTATTTCATGCCTATGTTCGTGTTAAATTGAAACAATTTTTCTACTGATATGATTCCAGAGAGGATTTTAAAAATAAATACCGTTAACAATAAACTTCTTAAATATCGTACTGGTTTGCAATATTTATAACAATGATCAGTTACACAGTAATTTAATTATAAATAAGTATCTTTAATTGTTTTGTGGTTAGAGTCATCTGTGGTTTAGAATACAGATCATCATGATAATGCAGTTTGTCATTAAGGATTACTGCAGTATTTTAATCTTAATACAACACCAGCAACGTGATATAGTTTTTACTCCTTTTATTTTAACTCGTACGGTCTGTTTGTCTGCCGAAAAAACTTTGGATCGATTTTTAACCCTTTTCCCGTGATCTAATCGAGCTGAAACTTTGCAAGTAGACTCGTGGCGACTGTAAAAATGATTTAACAAATTTTAGTTAATTTTTTTTTAATTATAGTAAAATTTTTCGAAATTTTAACTTTTTTTCGAATTGGAAACCATAGAAATGAGAAAGGAGCCCTACGCCTGGAGAAGGCGCAAAACCTTTTTCATCTCGTCTGACTCGAGCCATAGGTCCGATCAGACGGTTTCGCCGTCGCCGTGCCCCCCTATACAAATTATTACGTTTTCAATATTCTATAAGTTTTAAGGATAATAATATACATGGAATAGATTTTCCACATGAACTTAAAGCAAGAGGAATACGTTGAAAGAATATCAAATTGGAAACAATACAAATGAGAAAGGGAGTATAATAAAAACTTGGTTTTTATGGGTTAGTTTTTCAAAAAAAGTCTAAGTGCCTACCTTGTTTCATATGTTATCGATTTTCGGCCTAAAACGGTTCCACAGCAACAGTATCGAACCTATTTTGACAGCCGCGTTGCATGTCAAATGAATGAATACGTTTTTTGTTTTGAAAACGAAAATCTAGCAATTATATCCTTTTTGCAAAAAACATCGACAGTAACAACAATTCTTAATACACGCCTAAAATCGTAATTCAACAGTTCTAATTATTAATTCAATAACTAATCATTCGTCAAATTTTGAATTGAACACCTGTATGATTCTACTCTACTCTAGATTCTAGATAGTCGATAATACATTATTTCTACTCTAGATTCTAGATAGTCGATAATACATTATTTCTACTCTAGATTCTAGATAGTCAATAATACATTATTTCTACTCTAGATTCTAGATCAGTCATACTCAACCTGCGGCCCGGCAAGCTTTTATATGCGGCCCGAAAAACATTTATTATCAGGAACGAGATTAAAAATATCTGGCATCGTTTAGAATATCTTGAAATACTCGTGAACAAAAAGACACACTTCTGTCATTTTAAAACCGGCGATTTCTATGGTTTAATAACGAATTTATTATTTCAACCAAAGATAGTTTCAACAGCACAATTTTAGTTTTAGGTTTTGTGTTTGTCATGTAATTTTTTAGCCATTTTTTTAGTCCTCGTACTAAACATTCATCCATGACTGTTAGTAAAATCTCGTATTCCAGTGTGTCGAAAGTTTTTTTGAAATCTATAAATATTTTTCCTACTTTTTTATTCATTCAAACGCCTCGCACAATATTTTGAGTATATTCAAATTTTTGTATTGTACAAATTAGTATAGTTTTTATTTGTATTTTTAATGCATCGTGTCTTTACGGTTTCCCACCACAATGTGATCTGTGAAACTCTGGACATTTTTCCTTTTATAATTTCGTACCTCATTATGTCTGTAATGAGGTGTTGGTTTTCATTTGCGTTTTTTAATGTATTGTTTTTGTTAAGACGCTAATCAAAAATAAATGCTTGGATATACGTTGGTTTTGAATTTTATTTTTTTCATTATTGTATTTTGAGTAAACGGATAAGATAAAAATAAATTTCAAATAGGGAATAAGCTGTTGTTAATATTTGAGCTGGTATTGGCTGGTACGCCGATGATTATTATCATTCTGCTATAGTTAAAAAATACATATGTCGATTAATCAATAGGCGGCGCCCTAATCTTGAATCGAACGGGTTTCAACCGATACTGTTTTTCCCTATACCTATGAATTTTTTTTCGTCATATCAGAAAAAAATGGTTGAGTACCGCTGTTCTAGATGGTCGATAATACATTGTTTTCCAATTGTACGCCCGTGAAAAATCACGAAGGAGACGTAAATTAATGGTTCGCATATTAGAAAAGCCCTGCTGTTACAATGTGTAGAATAGTATATTTTTGATGGGTCAGGGAGAAGCGGTGGCGGATGTATCGTTTAGTTGCCCCGTTGCCGTCTGGGCGTCTTTCATCAGCCGTGTAATTTCGTTTTTAGGCGTGCATTCCAGGAAGTTACAGAGTTACGGGATAGACGGATAAAGATAATATTACATTTAGATATTACTGGAACACTAATTTGAGGTGCATTTCATGGTTTCGTATTTTCGCTACATGTTTGCTTTCCGCTACAATGCGCACGCAACTTCATTTAGAGTAAAATTTTTATTTTTGATGCAACAAAGAAGATTACTTCAATAATCAACGTGATTTAAACACTTTGTTAATTATTTAAAAATAATAATTATGTTAAACGAAACAATTAACGCAATAAACATAGAAGAAAGCTAAAAATTCCGCGTGGATGTATAATAAATAATTCTGATCAACTGAAATTGATGCCGTATCTTACTTTGGATCGAGAAGTTTTTTAAGGTTTTCCAAAACACTGCTTGCGGTGATGTCGTCGTAATCAAGAACTTCTCCTAGCGTACTATCCTTGGCTGCTGCAGCATTATTGGGCTGGTCTCCGAGAATCGGAATCGCCAGAACTGGTATCCCACAATGAGCTGCCTCTGCTAGGCTGAGGCCTCCAGCGTGGGTAATGAAGACTTTTACATTCGAGTGATCTAGAAAATATAACATTGATAGTTCTGTAATTTAAAAACAACGCATATGCTTAAAAATAATCAGTATACTGCAACAAGTAGCTTGTTGTTTGGTCCATTTGTTATTTGTCTTATTTTTATATTGATGATATTTATTTTTATATTGATGATAGATGTCGTACAATTAAATATTTGATACTTATCAAAATTAATTTATGCTTAATATGTATTACATTTTTATGCATTTAAATATGGACTCTCAGTTATCCTACTAACTGGTACATTAGGTAATAATTAACAAATCCAAAAACTTCAAACAACTGTAGTAAAAAAAAATGTAAACCAGCAATGAGCATAATCTTAAATGATTGTGCACGTATTGTTATAAAAGAAAATTATAATAACGTTATAATAAGTATTAAATAAAGTAGTTTAACACAAAAAAATATGTATAATTTATGTTTAACGATCCAAAAACCAACAATAAATATGGATCGAGGATATTGGAATATCTTGATCCAAGTAAAAAATAAATTATCTGTTTCCTTCACTCTCAATTTGCAGGAGGTAATAAAATATGGACTATCCTTAATGATGTGTCATTGTTATAATCTAGGATAAATTGTTTTGACATGGTCGCCAAATAGCTTGTATGCGCTCTTCTATCCAAATTTTTATTTAGATATAAAAATTTTTTAAGATGCCATAAATTGTGTCTTTATAGGTTTGTGAAATACAGGGTGTAACAGAGCTAGTCCATAATACTTGACAAGTGGATTCCTGCCTTGATTTGTATTCGTTTCAATAAAGTTAAATAAAATAATAAAAACCTGATGACCTAAGTCCAGTACAGCTTTTGACAGAGTTTCAAATAGTTCTAAATACGAAAACACGATAAATTCGAAAGAAATCTTACTTAGAATATCACGTTGCGGAAGCCATTTCACAATCTTGACGTTAGCAGGCGCCTCGGGCATGGTATCGTCTTCCCACTTCCATAAAATATTTTGTGGAAGTTTCGAAAAGGCTTCCTGAAATGCCTTCAACTTCTCAGTGGGCCATGTAGTAGCTTTCAGCAGTGATCCCATACTGAATACTATAATACCATGTTTCGATTCGTCCATATACTTCTGTAAATCCTGCAATTAACGTATTTAAAACATTTATAACGTATATTTATGATTTCGAGTAATACAATTTCACAAAATTATAGCTTTATTTTCTAATCTAACATTTAATAAAATAAAAAATTCCAATAAAAATTGATTTATTAATTTTATCTTATGTCTAGCTAATTGTATTCTACATTAGCTCGCAGACATAAATGATGTATTCTAACTATATATTTCGGCCGCGAGATAGCGTGGGATCTTGGTAGCGTTAGTGATGTAGGTACATAGATTGTTAAATATTTTCGTTATTAAAATTAAATATGTGTTAAGAACACAATAAACTTTATTGCAATGACTTAACATATTTGACTTGATGCAATAAATTATATTCCAATCAATTTTAAACACATTCGTATTTAACTATTTTTATATTTCAACGGTTAAATTTTCAATGATAAATATCAAACATCAATTTTTAAATAAAGCATATTGTCAGTATATTCACTAGCCTCATTTAACTGCTACTATCTTAAACTTTGTGTCATTTATTTTTATTTTTAAGTCCAAAGATTATTTAAATAATTTTAATAGATAACATGGCAATATTGTATATATATTATTACTATTACTTTACCATAGGTAAAGTTGGTCATGTGATAAGCTTATGATATAGTTGTCAAATATTAAAAAAAATGTCATTTAGTTAATGTTGACGATATTTACGTTTTATATGTGATATTCTATTCTTCAGTAGAGACCATTTACGTCATTACAATAACGTAAATGTGACCGAAAATTAAAAAAAAACAAATATTTCTATTGGAATAAATAATGTGGATTCTTGCACTTTTCAGAAAAATGCATGATTATGTATTAAATTAATTATATTTATGTATAAATTATACTAACCTTAGGCAGTGGGTTTGGGTTATTTATGTGGATTCCACCAATTTCAACAATACTTGGAGGATATTCAAATGTGCCATGTAATGGAAAATATGTGCTCACTAAATTAAGACTCATGTTCTTGAATCCATCTTGGAGATTCGGAAACTTTTTACCGTAGTGTTTCTCCAACGCACTCTGTGAAGCTTTAGTTATAAGTTGGTAATATAATATTTTACAGAGCTTTGCCACGAAGAATGTTTTAATTTTTTGGAAAAATGTTGGATGTGTACCATACCCGGAGAAATGAGTAGGAATATGGGAAGGATTCTCGGAGACTCCTAAGCTTTCCCTTGTCCAAGGCATCAAGGTATGTGACGAGTAGCCAATAAAAGGTAATTTCAAATGGTCGATGATTCCGAGCCCACAATCACTGTTGAATGTTTCAATTATAGCCAAATCGAATTGTCCTTCTTTTAAATTCTGCAATTCTTTATTTGCTAAGAAAGCGTGGCAGGTACCGTTTGCCAATTCTGACAGAAACATCATAGCTTTAATATGTATCAATAGTTTTTCAACTCCAAAAGGAAGAGGCGCCATCCGTAAAGTATCAAATGTTAATGCATCGTCCAAGACCGGAACAGATCCTCTGAGGTTAATGTGCTTGTAGTTTTTAGGATGGTCTTTGTATGGAAAATGCGAGATCACCGTGACGTCGTGGCCCTTTTGCGCCAAGCCGCGAAAGAGTGGATAGAATACATAATCGTGACTTTTCGCCGTGTGCGGCAGAATTCCGAGTATTCTGTAGCCGTCCGCGCTGTAGCAATATATAATTGTAACAAGCAGTAATGTGTGAACCGTATTCATTTTATCACTTTAACTCACAGCTTTGGAGTTATTAAATATAATTTATCAAACTATTTAGAACTCCTCACACGTATTTAACTAACGAAGTCACCCGCTACACAACACACAGCGCGCACATCGAGGAATTGAATAATACTGACGCAGCATTATTCGTGCATTAGCTCAATCTTAAATAATAAAATACTATGTGAATGTGTGTATTCAAGTGTGTGTTTTCAAAATAAATTAATGTTGAATACTTTTATTTAGTATTACATATCAAGTGAATGACTGGACATTAACTGATAATATTATTAAATACAAATAAAATAATCGGACCGATTGAATTTAACCCTTGTGTCGTGTCGCTAATAACGATAACGAAGTCGTAATACTAAAAATATGAGAGAATGTACATAATGATCATCTGATGACCATTATTGAATACTTTTTTGTTCTTTTCTAACTCCAGCATAGCAATGTATTTTCAATAAAGTACGAAGCTTTAGTAATCACATATAATTATTTTTTTATTTTATAACTGCCCGGACTATAATAGGACCTGGTTAACCCAGCAGTTAATATAGACTATAGTTATATTATTTTTTATACAGTCATACTAGCATTATAAACAGTGTATCCCAAAAGTACTTACCTACACGTCATCTCTTGGAGGGTGATAGGCTCATGACTGACTAGAATATTGATGTATGACCTATGTATCTAAAAATCGTTAGTTTTCGAAATATCGGCACTTGTATAAATTTCGTAAAACTCGACACCTTAGATCAGTTTTTCGAGTACCACAGGAATTATATATTATTGAATATATTCCATTCCTTGTCGTTGAAATTGAGGAACATATTATGCCCATTGTACTTATGTATAAGAAATGTATTGCATGTAATAAAGGGTTAAATTATGGAAATATATTAATTTATTTATTATATTATAACTAAAATGGGAAACAGGAGGAATCACGCAGCGTCCGAATTTCTTGTAATAAGTCGCTTAGGAACAAAAATATGGGACCCTCTCGAACACCCTAAAATACTCTAGAACTATCTATAACATTCGGGAAATGTCCACAAATGCCTGAAAGTGATGGAAACGTTCTAGTGAGCACTAGAAATGTGTAGATAATCTAAAAGATCCAAAGAATCAACGTGTTTTGTATAAAAAGGCGGAACCATGCCTCGGCGCGTCATTATTTTGACGTTTCTACCGATGTGATATTGGCGAAAAACCGTAGCGAAAAAAGTGTTACCATCGCTCGTTGTAAACCAAGCGACAGATACTTAAGTGCTGTGCCTACTTTTGTGCGATAGTGAAAATTTTACTTGATAGTGTTACCCAGCGACAATAAAGTGTTCAAAGATGAATGATAAATTGCGAAATCGTGTGAATTAAAGAAAAGTGTATTAATTAAATTCGTGTTCAGTGACTTTGTCAATTTATTTAGATTATCAATCACTAGTTTTCTTTTGTATCCCAGCCACACCCTGTGAAAATATCTTGTGCAGTGTTTTAAATGCAGGAATATATTATATTTGCTTTGCGGTTTTATATACATATCGTCAATTTTGACGTGAGAAAGATTATCATTTACAAAATAAGTATAAATTTTATATTTAAAGTTGGTATAAATCAGTACGTCTCACACACATTAATTATTTTTATCATTCAAAGAATCCAAATACGAAATATAATATTTCTTCTATAATATATAATAGTTTATGACAGAAATATCAACATTTTATAGACGTCTTGACATTTATCGTTGAATTTAAAGTGTAGCAATCACCATTATAATAATGTTGTTTTCTTTAGAAGAGGATATAATATTTTTTATATGCCTATTTGATTGGCGCATGAACTCAAGTAGCAACAACCGGCATTAGCGGTTGTTTCGTACCAGAGGTGATTGATAAGATAAATTGACAAAAAAATCGACTCGAGTAAAACATTAATTTATCAAGCAAGCGTATGATGATGAACGTGATTGAATGACCTTGTACTAACTATTTGTGTTACATACTATTCCAATAGATACAGACTTATATCAACTAGCAGAAACGCATTTGGTTTAGCTTGCAGAAATGGGTTTTTGATTATTGGGTCCGAAAATAAAGATATCGTCGACCTTATAAAAATATCATATAATCCAATATTATGTAAGCTTAATTTTAATCGTTATTAATTAAAGCAATCAAAAATCTTTTTATTAACCACCTTAATGCATCAAAAGTATATTCAAATATTTATTTTTACTATAAATATATTTCACAATAATTATTTTAATCATAATTTTTTTTAGCATTCAATCTACATTTGTTCTGTCTATGACATTTTAAAGTTTGCTACTCTATGGTATTGTTTCATGGGGTAGATTCCTTTGAGCCATAATATAAATCAGAGCATCATTTACTTATTTCCAGCTGTCATTCTCTTTTTGATATCCATCTCAGCCCTACCACCATTAGTAGCTTTCTTCCCAAACAACAAACCAAATCAAGCAAGTTTCATTGATCTCTCATTTAAAAGATGGTACACATGTGAATAAAATAATATTTTATCTTTATGATGTTGAAAAAGATTTAAATGAATGATTAAATTATATTTAAAAATTCTTTATTCGTATGAAGGTTTTGACGATTTCTAAAATATTTTTGGTTAGTGTATATTGGGTGTTATTTCCCATAACGTACTCAAATTTAGAATGAAATTTGTGTATAGAACAACTTGAATTAATATAATTTATTTAACAAGTATTACGGTCATAATAACAAAGTTCTTTATTATTTTTGTTAATAATCGCAACGTACTTGTGAAAAATATTTAAAGTAGGTACCTACAATAAAACTGTCTTAGTGTAAGCATTTAAAAAAATATCTGTTAATATATCCCAAATTCTCAGCATTGAATTGCGTTGATTTCATTCAATTAATGTCGAATGTCATATATTTGTAGTAGAAGTTGTAATTTCAAGACACACTTGAAACCTAAACCCTTATTATCAAATTCAAGTACCTATCTATTTTCTAAGAAAACTATAATAATTATATAAACAACTTCTACCGCAATAATGAAATATTTTGAATAGTTTAAATATAGACGGGATTTTGAAATCAAACGCAATTATTAGTTGATTCTTTGATTAATAATGGAGGGAAAATGAGGGTTATTTCAAAAGCGTAAGAAATAAAATAAAATAAGTTAGGATTGACTGACTATTATTCAGTTCAGTAGCTTTGACTAATGTGACTTTTACTTAATAAGGACTGCTCCATATGGTTGATGAAGGGAGCAAGTAGGGGACTGGTATTGGGAAGATCAAGTTGATCGAGGAGCATTACTATTGCGCAACATGGTTTGGAGATCATAAATGATTTCATTTGCCTTAAGTCCTGAATAAATGATAACTGAGATTGAGAAGCTGAAATCAAGAGAAGAATTAGTTCGGCAAAAATTGAGATGACAAAACTGGATATAGGTTGGAAGATAAAAATATGAGAATAGGCGCATAAAAGCGCTTAGTTAATTTTTTTTTCATTTCCCCCAAAGGCGTGGAAACATGGAAATTGAGAAATTGAGAACAAGTGAGGGAAATAAACTTGACGCGTATGAAATGCGGTATTGAAGAAGAACGTTCAGAGTACCTCAAACATTAACAATAATCTCAAAGGGGAGAGATAAAATAGGCGCACTTTCCCAAACACACTACAACACACACTATAACCTCGTATATATGATATATTTTTTATTATGTTACCTTAATGTACAACAAAAATACTTCATCAAATACAAATAATTATTTTCATACTATGTTTTGTATCGACATACTATACATACTATATATGTTTTGTATCGCCTGTCTCAACACAGATATTTCTAAAGACAGGCACAGTCCAAACAAAATTAGTATATTCAGCTAAATAGTTATAGACAAATAAAATAAATAAACATAAGCACTTAATTTGGGACAATAACCTAACCTGAATTGGAAATTAATGAATTTATTTATTTCATTCACATGTAAATAAACATACATAATTTTTATTTAATTATTACATGTTTCATATAATATTACGTACATTTTATTTTTGCTTTACTTTGTTTATGCAAGAAGGATACAAATCTTGTATCACTTATATCACAAGAAGGCTACACATCTTGTAAATGCTGCTACAAACTATAAATTTATCCACATCTTATTAGTGCATATATGAAAATTATTTGAATTATGACAATGTAGCAATCCGATGTTGTCAAGATACAAAGATTTCTTTTTTGAATTGTTCGTATTTAGTGAAGTCTGAGGCACGAATTCAATAATTAGATGATTTAAAGTTTAACGTACGCCTTAAAAGTGTTATTTTGTACTGAAAATTACCTACAACGGACCTTAACCTTTAAATCATCTAAGTATTGACTCTGAACTCGAGCCTGATTCTTGATATTCTGTGACAACAATATATTGGATCGTTTTACACCTGCGTTTAGTAGTGCTTTGCTCTGGTAGTTCTTAATACTGGTATTTTTATTTGTCATTTTTTAAAATCTGTTGCATATACAGTCTTTGGGGTGAATTTATTAAATTTTATTTGTAAGTTTTTGTAAATTTCGCATAAGGCGTTATTTGGTAATAGGTGGTACTTTAAATTCTTGAAATATAACCAGAATTGAAAAGTCATAATTTTTATACGGTTATATTGCCAGTATGATTGAAAAGATAGTCCGACCAGGTTCAAGATGCTACTGCCAAATCAATATGAATACTTTGGCTTAAATACTTGGAAAAAGTGGACTACAAGATATGAGTATATATTATGATAGTGTATAAAGCTTTGAACAAATTGGCACCGCACTATACACAATAGCTACGTTAGAAGAAGTTACCACCGCAGCTGAGAGAAACATCATACTGAGGTCTGCAGGACTACAAAGTTCCAACACATTACTAGAATTCAGTAGAGCTTACAGAGCTGCCTACTACCTTGCCTTCTTGAGTGTGACAGGCCCAATCACTTAGACCTTAGAGTTTTTTAATACTTTCAGCAAAAGACTGTTCACAAAGAACTACAAACTAACAGAATTAGCTGGCAACACCCTTGGTATCATCAACATCACTAATCGGCGCTACAAAAAAATATTGTTATTATTTTAACGGTTATTCGAACCGCAAACTGGCGGTGAAAAATATGTGAAAATGTATCAGCAGGTCATGGCTTGAAAGCTATAATCTTGAGTGACTGACCGAAGACAATATAATACAACTACTCGTAGAAAGAAAATATTTGTTGAATTAACTTCTTGTCTTATCTTGTAATAGCAAACACTGTCATTCATACTAGACAATTTCAGAGTCTGTATAACAATTCTTACTCGATTTTTTTCGCGCAATCTTCTAGAAACAAGTTTTAATTAGATTGGTCCAGCGTGTTGCTAGTTTCAGCACATCTCCAATCAGCTTTGAGCCATAAATCCCTTCTTCTCATCTAAGCGCCGGGTGATGACACCAATTTTTTCTACCTTCCTAACGCATACGTTAAACTCGCGTAATGTAAAACTATATATAATTCAGAAGAGAAGATGACTGTTAATATTAATGAAAAAATTGATCTTCATGGAAATCTTAAATAAATACCTACCGATATTATTTGACATCGTAAACAAATAAAAAGTATTTTAATTCATTTAGATTTGGATTCAAAAAGTATATTTTCAACATAAGTAAGATTTTTTCAGTATCAATATGTTATATAAAAACGCGGATATGAAATGTCATAAATAATTTATCATTATTGCACAATTATAGATTTAAATAAATTGTTCTATATTAGAGAAAAAATAAAAGACAAATTAACAAAATTGACAATTTTGAAATTTTATTGGGAGTTATCACTGAATTTTTATTTATAAAATAATGTAATCTGATTTACAGAAATTAATATAAAAAGCAGTTTTTAAAGTATTCGTTTTTACATGATTAACTAAGAAAATAAAAAAATGGCGCCTTATTAATTAATTTAATAAGTACTAGAACGATAGATATAGTGACCACTTTTAAAATTTATACTAATGAAAGCAATGTTAATTCCTGACAAATTTAAAAAATTAAAAGTGAAAGTATATTTTTTGTACTCTCTGTATATAATCTAAATAAATATGCTGATTTTTTAAAGTTAATACTTTGGTTTATATGTATAGAAAGTTTAGAAATCAAACATAATAATTTTCTTTGTCTGTCCGTCCATCCGTCCGTCTATCTGTCTGTCTGTCTGTTAAAAAACGAAATTATACGGCCGTAAATGGGGCTTGAACGTCGGGCCAGCAAACCCGAGGGCGGCAACGATAGCGATGTTGCTATCGCTGAGCGTGCATTACCTGTCAAAAATACAGTACATATAGGAATTAGCAAAGACGCGAAACATTTTATGTTCCTCTCAATCGCCAAGGTTAAGAATAGTACATTCAACTGCTGGCAAAAGAAATATGAAAATAAATGTTCAAATATTTTGATAAAAGTGGTTCACCTATTTCATGGGTGTCGGCTATAAATAAGTAAATATTTATTCTTTTGGAACTGGTATGTAAAAATACCGCCATTTTTGACGGGTTACAGCTAGTATGTATAGTAAGTTTAGAAATAATTTTAAGAATTATTATTACACATTACATAAAACTTACACGAGAATTGTGTAACAAACTAGTCGTATGCCCGTGAAAATCACGGTGATTTAGTGGGGATGTCACGGTTGCGTGTTGCCTGAACAATTGCGTGTTGCGCGCCGATTGCGTTCGATTTTAATTCCAGCAATTTACGGATTTTACGAACCGACAGACAGACGGATAGACAGACAGACAGACAGCGAAATTACTATATTAAATGAATAAATAAATAAAGTGATTTAAGTATTCACAATATTTTTGTGAATATGTTCAAATTATGTATGGAAATCTGTTTTGGGCGTTTTCAGGGTTTACGACTTGTCATTGGCTAGCTGAAGAGATTACATTACACAATTTAATGTTCACCGATTCCACCCGTGATTGTCCACACACCAATAAAATTATGGAAAATTGAAAATATGTATTTATGTTACTATATTTTAATACAGCTACGCGTGCTTACTTCCAGTCTCATGACAGGTGGTGAGTCCTTTAACACCTAAAAAAGACTTCCATACATATATATAAATAGCTTCGTCTCTGTGAGACATCTATAATTTGTCTCAAAAAATTATTATCCAAAAATCTGACATAGTAATTATTTTTAGTCATTCTTATTTTTTTTAAATTTGTCATTCACTGACCTCTTAATTTTACTTTTGCAACACAACCTAGAAATTATAAATATTAGAATAATTCCCAGAAGAGCGAAGAAGGCCAGGACATCAAGAAGAAGATATCGATACAGAGGAATATCTGCAGAGACTGGCCTAAGGTGTTGTCCTCCGTGTCTGATGACATGTTCCACCCAGTAGATTCCTGTCTCCAAAGGACTATTTTGTCTATCCCTCCAGATGTCAGAAATTCTATTGGCATTTTCTTTGGTTCTAGAAAATGAAAAAAAAACGTTTTCGACATAATCATATGACTTGAATTTGGTGAGCTGTGTGTTGGATAAATGATGACGAAGAAATTCAGAGGTGTGAAAGAGCGAAAGCAGTGTGATAATTTAGAATGTACAATAAATCAATGTGATTAAAACAAAATAATTTTTTTAAAATAAATAATTTCTTAAGCCACCAAAGTCTATAAGCATTAATCCAAATAATAATAATTTCATTGTCTGTCTGTCTGTAACTTACTATAATGTTCCTAAATTAAAAAAAATAATTCTTTAATTTTTCAAAAACTCTTATTTTTTTATTTTTTTTATCCCACGACACATTTTCTATACATTTTACACCGTTTGACAGGTCTTACCCAAACTTTACATACTTATTCTTTAGGAAACGATATGTAAAGTACGTCATTTTTGACGAGTTACAGCAATAACAAATATAGAGCAAGTTGGAAGTGGTTTTAAATCTGTTTGCAAAATCATAAGAATTTTAAATTAATAAAGTAGGCAGTGAATACAGCTGGTCAGATAAGTTCATTCTTGATGTAGACAAGACTTCAAATTAGTTTTGATTGTTTTAATCAATTTTACTTTTAAAATATTAATTATCTATTACTTGTGAATATAAAAACATCTCCGAAAAATAAATTAGTTAGGGATCAGCTTAAAATTTTTATTTTGTTCGATGGAGTGAAATATGAAATGATTAGTTGGTGTATTAAAAATAAGTAAAAAAGCTTACGTACTTTGCATCCAGAACTTTTTTGAGATTATCGAGTAAATTTTGTGTGGTGATTTCATCATAATCAAGGACTTCTCCGAGCATGCTATCCTTGGCTGCTGCAGCATTATTGAACTGATCGCCCAGAATTGGTATTGCTAAGACAGGAACTCCACAATGAGCCGCTTCCGCAAGGCTGAGACCTCCAGCATGGGTAATGAAAGCCTTGGTATTTGGATGATCTGGATAGTAATTGCATCTTTAATATACATATTTCACAATGTTCTGTACCGAAATTCTAATAAAAAAATATCATAATGTTTAGAAATTATCGTGACAAACTGTGTGGAAGTTTTCAAGAAATAAAAATAACAACGTTGTTTTCTTCTCATTATAACACTTTAATTAAAAAAGTTTTAATTATAACGTTTTCGACGCTTACTGCGTCATCTTCAGTAATAAACTAAACTAAATTTTAAGACTAACGAGTACTTGTCGGGTCTGGTGTGGGAGTGGAGGGGTGTTGAGTGTATTACTATTGTTAAAATTGATTTCTAAATTTTATAGGATGACTAGTTTTCTTCCTTTTCCGTTTATATGGAGTACAGACTCGTCATGGTGAATCAGACCCGACAAGTAGTCATAAGTCTTAAAATTTAGTTTAGTTTATTACTGAAGTTGACGCAGTAAGCGTCGAAAACGTTATAATTTAACTTTTTTAATTAAAGTGTTATAGTGAGAAAAAAAAAGAACGTTGTTATTTTTAATTTCTTAAAAATATGTAAAAAAAATATCGTTTTGAGATGTGTTGAATACGAATTCAGGAAAGCTCTATCAGGCACAGATTTAGAAAAACGTAAGGTTATGTAAAGTTAAAGGTAAAGACAAAAAAAATATATGATTTTGAAGGAAAAATTATGTATTTCAACAACAACAAAAAAACTGTGAGAGCGTGATAAATTTTTTCGAGGAATTATTTTAAAAGAATTTGTTGCTTTTCTAGGCAGGAGTTAAACATTCATACGTGGACTAGTGTATACCTAGACCAAGTACACTCGTATACTTGGTTCTTGCGCACGAATCAGATATGTATAAATTGTTCAAATTCAATTAAGTTTGAAAAAAGTCACATGAATTACGAATTAGAATATTTATCAAAAAAGTAAATAAACGTAGATTAACAAATTTTTCTTTTTTCCACTTCAACCTCTTTTCTCTCAAAAATTGTGCTTGCTAAAATTTTAATGACTTTGAATTAGGATTTAGCACACTTGAAATTTACTTACCAGGCTAAATTTTGCAAGAGGGAGAAAAAAAAGTTTTTTTTTTAATAGAGTAATTAAGAGTTGACCGAGGCAGAGAGTCCTTCAAGGACATTAAAATAAATTTACAAACATTTTAAGAAATTTAGGGAAAAATATTACTTACTCATTTTATGAATGAATATACCATTGCGAAGAAATACCCTTAAAAAAAATAAACGTCGCAAATTTAAAAATCAGGAGAATAACAAAGAAATTAAAATTGAGGGCATGGGATCAATATCAATGATGTCGCGACAGTCCTGTTATGACTATTACGGGTATATCATGTTACAGATTACACTCTTTTGGGTTTGAAGGAGCATAGTTAATAAAATTTAACAAATCAACAATGAAAAATTGTAAAGACTGTTATAAAAATTAGAAAGACAGTTAAAACTGTCGCACAAATACAAATGTACATAGATTGCAAGGTCAAAAGTAGTCAGATAGTCAGATTCACAGTAGTCTAATTGGGCTTTACGTAAAGCATGTTTTACAAATTTGAACGATTGTATCAACAGTGTACAAATTATATTCGCTTTTAAACTGGGCCGGTTTTAATAAACATTATAAAAAATGTGTATCTTTAATTGACTCTGGTGTACAACGACATGAAATTTTTTCTTCACTTTACGTAATGACTGCAGACAGGAAACCACTAATCGTTTTCTGACCACAGTCATCTGCCTTCAAAATTCGTCAAGCGGATCAAAATCATGCACCTCATCAAAAATTCAGTTACGTTTTTTCATATTTTAATATACATACAGTTGTATCATTTTTACGTATAATAAAACTTATATAATAGTATAAGTCTCTTAAACAAATATTTTCTTACTTAAAATATCGAATTGTGGAAGCCATTTCAAAATTTTAACATTTGCGGGTGCCTCTGGCATAGTATCATGCTCCCATTTCCACAAAATATTTTGTGGAAGCATCGAAAAGGCTTCTTGAAAGGCTTTCAGTTTCTCAGAGGGCCAAGAAGTAGCCCTGAGCATTGATCCCATGCTAAATATCACAACTCCGTTTTTCGACTCATCCATAAATTTTTGCAAATCCTGGAAAATTTATCATTAATATCTAAAACCATGTGCATACTACTTTATATTAATTACGATCAAATTCATAGTGATATACCAAATTCTTTATCACAAATATATTGTGGCCATTAATTTTTATTAAAAAGCATTTGAGATATTTAATAATAATGTTTTTTTTAGAATTTTCGAATCGTTTGAAGGAAAATGATAAAAGTTGTGATAAGTGTGATTCCACAATCATACTTATCAAAACTTTTATCTATTTTAACTGAATTATTTGTGACCAGTTAAGTAAATTTATGATTTCATGTGGATAAACGAAATTTATTATTATTTCGATTAAAATGTATCATTAAAATATATTTACGTTAAAATTAAAAACTGAAGTTAATTTCTCTATCTAAAATGAAATCAATTGATTTTTATGAGTCAGTACTGTCAAAGAAAAAATCATGTTCATACCTGTGGGAGCGGTTTATGGTTATTTATGTGTATACCACCAATTTCAACAACATTCGGAGGATACTCGAATGTACCATATAGTGGAAAATATGTGGTTATCAAATTAATACTCATATTTTTATATCTGTCCTGAAAATTTTTAAAGTCTCTCCCATAATGTCTTTCCAAAGTATCGCGTTCATTTTTGGCGAGTTGGTGGTATACGATTTTTGAGAGCATTCTAACAAAAAAAGATTTTATAGTTTGGAAAAATGTTGGGTTTGAACCATATCCTGTAAACTGCGTCGGTAAATAAGAAGGGTTTTCAGACAGTCCTAAACTTTCTTTCGTCCAAGGCATGAAGGTATGCGATGTGTATCCAATAAAAGGTAATTTCAATTGGTCGATAATACCAAGCCCACAATCACTGTTGAAGGTTTCAGTAATGGCCAAATCGAATTGTCCTTCTTTTAGCTTCTGTACTTCAGTATTTTCTAACAAAGCGTGACAGGTAGAATTTGCGTGATCGGACAATACAAAGAGTGTTTTGACTAGCACCAATATCTTTTCAACTCCAAAAGGCAACGGCGCAATCCGAAAAGTATCAAATGTAAAAGCCTCATCCAGTATGGGTACAGATCCCCGAAGATTGATGTGTCTGTATGATTTTGGATGGTCGTCGTACGGAAAATGTGAGATCACTGTAACTTCGTGGCCCTTTTCGGCCAAACCTCGCAAGAGTGGATAGAACACGTAATCGTGACTTTTTGCTATGTGCGGAAA
>JADDOH010011250.1:0-12207 GCA_016648135.1 Agrypnia vestita | reverse complement strand
AAGAAATCCGCCCCGAGCACGCGAAAAAATGGCGCGCGTGGTACCAATTAATTAAAGAAACAGGGTGTGTGATCGCTCGACCATGTCTTTCGCGTCGAGACAGCAAAGTTGTTTTACATGTTTTTAGTGATGCTTCGGAAAAAGCATGCTGTGCCATTGCGTATTTTGCCGAGCAAGGAGAGGGCGGCTCGGACGTAGCCTTCATATCGGCAAAATGCAAGGTGGCGCCTTTGAAACCCTTGTCCATTCCACGTATGGAACTTCAAGCGGCACTTCTGGCCGCACGATTAGCGGCCACCATAAAAAGAGAACACCGAGGTGAAATTGTCAAAACTCAGTATTGGACCGACTCTACAACGGTCCTGTGCTGGATACGAACCGATCCTCGATCATATTCAGCGTTCGTAGCGAACCGTCTGGGGGAGATTGACGAGCTGACCGAAGTCACGGACTGGAAATGGGTCCCTACGCGTCATAACCCGGCGGATCTCGGCACCAGGGATGGCGATCCTCAAAACCTGTCAGCGGACGGTATGTGGTTTGGCGGTCCTGACTTCCTCCGAAGAGGAGAATCGGCTTGGCCACGAGAGGCCTGCCGACTACAACCATCAGAAAGCATGTTGGAACTGAAACCCGCGACCGTACTGGCGGTCCGGCATGCAAATACGGGGGGAGCGCTGCCTGACATAACGCGCTTCTCGTCGTGGACCCGGCTGGTCCGCGCCACCGCTTGGGTGAGGCGTTTTGTGGCGAATTGTCGTCGCCACATAGGAGACCAGCCCGGTCGAGATATAACCTCGGCTGAAAGAATTGAAGCCGAGCGTGCCTGGGTCTTACAAGCCCAGGCAGACGCCTTTAGGCCCGAAATCAGGACTCTTCAGAAAGGAGGACTCCTGGCCAAAAATAGCCGAATCCACCACTTGACGCCACTGCTAGATGAGTTCGGCGTCATTCTGATGGGATCACGGCTGGCAGAAACCACGGTGACAGATATACCACCAGGATTGAGGGCGCCCGTCATTTTGGACGGCGCCCACCCATACACAAGAATAATGGTAAAACATTATCACGAAAAAGGAAATCACCCGGGCACCGAACGAACCGTGTCTGATTTACGTGAAAACTTTTTCATACTACGACTAAGACCGACAGTGCGACGTATCAAGTTTGAGTGCCAAGCGTGCCGAGTCCAGAGAAGCCAGCCGCGCCCTCCGTTGATGGGGCAAATCCCGGTCTGCCGGCTGGAGCATCACACGCCGGCCTTCCACCGATGTGGATTGGATTATTTTGGGCCGATGATGATAACCATCGGCCGACGAAAAGAAAAACGGTACGGCGCGTTGTTCACGTGCCTAACAACACGCGCCGTACACCTGGAGCTGGCTGAGTCGCTGACAACTGACTCAGCCATACTCGCCATTAGAAGAATGGCAGCACGCCGCGGTCAACCTCGTTTCATCTACTCGGATAATGGAACAAATTTTAGAGGAGCCGAAAAAGAAATGGCCAGGGCATTGGCCGAATTGTCCGAAGATAAAAGAATGCAGGAGCATCTAGCGGGGAGCGGGGTGGAGTGGCACTTCAACCCTCCCCTCGCCCCGCACAGGGGCGGCGCGTGGGAAAGTTTAGTACGCGCCGTAAAAAGGGCATTGGAAGCCACACTAAAAGAAAGAGCGCCACGAGAAGAAATGTTGAGAACGGTGCTGGCCGAAGCCGAGCACACCGTGAACAGCCGTCCACTGACCCATGTGTCAGTGGACCCGAAAGATGATGCCCCCCTCACCCCCAACCATCTTTTATTGGGGATGGCAGGCCACAACTCGCATTTGGCCATCTACGGCGCCCTTGACGAGAACGTGTGCCTGAAAAGGCAGTGGCGAGTGAGCCAACAGCTGGCCGACCTATTTTGGCGCAGATGGATGCGCGAGTATCTGCCCACGCTTGCCCGAAGGCATAAATGGCAGGAATCTGCTCCCGCCATCAAGGAAGGCGAAATAGCGGTGATCGTTGATCCCGCACTTCCCCGAAACACGTGGCCCAGAGGAATAATAATGGAGGCGAAGCCGGCACCGGACGGTCAAGTTCGGGTCGTTCGTGTACGGACCGCCGCCGGTGACTACACCCGGCCCGCCACCAGGATCGTGACATTGTCCAAGATTGCGACAGAGTAAAGTTATGACGAGATATCTTGTCCTCCCGGTAGCACAGGCAAGCTGCACGAGGGGAGTGTGTCGGACAAGAAAAAACCGGTGGCCCTTAATCGGGCCTTTTTTACCAATCTCCAAATGTTGGCACTGATGAACATTTTATTAAAGAAAAAAGTGATTTTTTTGTATTTTGATTTTTTAGAATTAATTATTGCATTTTTTATCACATGAATTGTGAGCGCGAGCGCGCAGATGGGCAAGAATAAATAAAACTCTTTGGGTATGCCTAGCGCGCTCGACGCATTTTTTATTAAAAATAACCGAAGTTATTTATTGTAATTTTTGTATGTATGTTTTTTAAAGTTTATTTTTGACATCACTGGGAGGACGTTATCGGATTAATTTTGTTGTTAAAAATGTTTTTGTGTATGTTGTAAGCGATGTAAGAAGAAATCGCGGCGGCATGATTTGATTCTTGAAAAAGATTTTAATCTTCCCAAATCGTAATATTGGGCGACTGCAGTACGGTATCGCCACAGTCCGGGGGCATCGGTTTTACCCTCTAGCGACATCAGTACCGTGCCGAAGTCGCCATTTTTATACAAAAATTATAAAATGTAAAAATTAATATGATTTTGTTCGCAATCACTTGTATATGGCTTTACATAATTTTATGTAGAAAAAATATTGAATTTGTGTAGCCAGGCTCGCCAGAGAGACCAAATATACGAAATTATTGCACCCAGCTTGGCGAGTCTGGCCCCCTTTTTATCGATTATCTCCATGAAGGATGAACCTGAGAGACATTTGTTATTGAAACAAAAGAAAGATATAATATAAATGTGTAAAAATAGTATGTTATAACTATAGTAGAATGTTTAGTTACATGTTTATTAATATTTTGAATACGGGACCACTGCTCATAGAGCTGCGACTCGAATTATGAGTAGTGATCCCGCCGTCAGACAGAGGTCGGTGTCGTCGGTTTCCGAAATGCCGACCTCTGACTGGTCGTTGAAAATGCGCCTGGGCGTGCGGGCCCTGATTTTTTGATGAAATAAATTACGTGGCGCAGGAACCCAGAATTCAGTTCTGCTCCTGCGTTCACCTCCAGATCTACTTGCGACTTTCTCTTCTTCTCTACTCGACTCCTGCTTCAGCCTTTGGACCGCTCTAAGATTCTCAGCGAATTTTTATACGATCTCGCTTTCGTCTGAGAATCTGCGATATCGGTGCCATCAGGTTGACCTGACCGTAAGGCGGTGGAATCACCCCATTTTTTTGCGCGTTCCCGTCCGGAACACTCATCGAAGTATCAAACCTGCAATAAATAAAAACATGTTTAAAATAGAAATAAATAAATATTTTTCACAAAAATTTTATTGACCATAAATAAAACAAACATGTCTACGATGTTCTTATAAATTATATTGTTATAAATACTTTTTAATATTTTCCGATTAATTCGTTAAAAATTAAAATTCTACAATGGATTGTACTTGTAGTTTTGATTGCACGTATAAGGTATACTGTGAACAAGAAAAAGTTTTTCTAATACAATTTTTCTCCAGAGTGCGTAAGAGCATGTAATTTTAAGCCTGATTTCCGATTGCATGAATAATCGCACTGCAAACTTGAAAACAATTTTTTTCCAGTGTGCGTAAGAGCATGTCTTTTGAAGTGTGACTTCTGAATGCATGAGTAATCGCACTGCGAACATGAAAACGATTTTTGTCCAGAGTGCGTAAAAGCATGTATTTTTAAGTGTGACTTCTGAATGCATGAATAATCGCACTGCGAACATGAAAACAATTTTTGTCCAGAGTGCGTAAAAGCATATATTTTTAAGTTTGACTTCCGATTGCATGAATAATCGCATTGCGAACATGAAAAAAAATTTTCTCCAGTGTGCATAAGATCATGTCTTTTTAAGCTTGACTTGTGATTGCATGAATAATCGCACTGCGAACATGAAAACAATTTTTCTCCAATGTGCGAAAGAGCATGTATTTTTAAGTGTGACTTCCGATTGCATGAATAATCGCACTGCGAACATGAAAACAATTTTTGTCCAGAGTGCGCAAAAGCATGTATTTTTAAGTTTGACTTCTGATTGCATGAATAATTGCATTGGGAACATGAAAACAATTTTTCTCCAGTGTGCGTAAGAGCATGTGTTTTTAAGTTCGACTTCCGATTACAAGAATAATCGCACTGCGAGCATGAAAACAATTTTTGTCCAGAGTGCGCAAAAGCATGTATTTTTAAGAGTGACTTCTGATTGCAAGAATAATCGCACTGCGAACATGAAAAAAGTTTTTCTTCAGAGTGCGTAAGAGCATGTTTTTTTAAGTTTGACTTCTGATTGCAAGAATAATCGCACTGCGAACATGAATGTAGCATTTCTCCAGCATGTTTAAGCACATGCGCTTTTAAACTAGACTTCCAATTGCAAGAATAATCGCACTGCAAACATGAAAATAGCCTTTCATGTCCAGTATGCTTAAGCACATGTACTTTTAAATCAGACTTTCGATTGCAAGAATAATTACACTGCGAACATGAAAATAGTCTTTCTTTGGTATGTTTAAGCACATGTTCTTTTAAAGCAGACTTCCACTTGGACGAAAAATCGCACTGCGAACATGAAAAAAAATTTTCACCAGAGTGCTTAAGGGTATGTATTTTTATGTCTGACTTTCGATTGCATGAATAATCGCACTGCGAACATGAAAAAAATTTTTCACGAGTGTGCGTAAGAGCGTGCCTGTTTAAGTTTGATTTCCGATTGCAAAAATAATCGCACTGCGAACATGAAAACAATTTTTCTCCAGTGTGCGAAAGAGGATGTCTTGTTAAGAGTGACTTCTGATTGCAAGAATAATCGCACTGCGAATGTGAAAAAAGCATTTCTCCGGTATGTTTAAGCACATGTGCTTTTAAATCAGACTTTCGATTGCAAGAATAATTGCACTGCGAACATGAAAATATATTCTTCCCGGTGTGTGAGCGCTTGTGAATCCTTAAGGAATCTTTCTGCGTGCTCGTGAACAGGCAATAAGAACCAGAAAACACCTTCTTGCCAGCCGGAGTCAGCGGGCACTTGCTGGAGGATGTTTTAGGGTTGGAACCTGTCTCCAATTCTGGCTGCTCCCCAGGGGCAGGCGAAAACACAGTTGTATTTTCCGAACAATAATCGCGTGCTCTCAAGAGATCTGCAATATAAATTTTTTTCTTATAACAAAAATGTTTCATATTTTTAATACAGTGCTGATTGGTTATCTACGTGAAGTTCTAATAGTATTCTCTTGTAGAATCCAGATTAGTATCAGTACTTAACGGCCGATGGCGCCATTGATTTAAAAACACCCACCCAACTCTCCAGGCGATTTATTTTATTTTCAAAGACGAAAAATGTCTTGGCGGAAAGTTTTTGACGTCAAACAATAAAACAGAGGCCTTTTTGCTATATTTTTTATATTGCTTAAGAATGTTGGAATATCGGTAAACTAAATGTATCGAGCTAAAACGAGACTAATTGAGAAATAAATAATTAAATGTTTCTTTCTCCGTCGCGGGTAGAGTCCGCTCACTTTAGGAAAGCCAATTGCATTAGTGTGAGTAACAGTGCGTTTACAAAAACTCATAACATTTTATTTTCGTAAATGACAGACTATAAAAATAAATTAAAATATTACTTCTGAACCCAAAATAAGCGTAGGTACAAATATTTAAAAAAATCATTTCGTTTTCAAAATGAATATGATTTCAAAATTGTTATTAAATAAAATGAAAATATTGAATAGGTTTATGTTTTTTTTAAATAAGATACTTTAAATTTGGATTATTAAAAAATTAAAAATAATAAGTAAATCCATCGCCTACTATATCGCACATGTCATTGGCATTAATCATTAATCAAAATATATAATTCTCTACGTAACAGTGTCTGTCACCAACGCTACTAGAATGCTCAAATAATAATGTGATATAATATAATGACGAGGTATAAGGAGCATAATTCTCTTTTAATAATGTCCACTGATGTTATCAAGACGATACTCTAGATAACGCTGTTCTCCCATAATTAAGGTAATGGACTTTCAGTTAATGTGAACATGGTCAATACCGCCTTGAGACGTATGAAAGCTGGTAAATCGGCAGGCCACGACGGACTAAGCATTAAACACGTCAAACACGCGGGAGGACCAATCTTACAGCTCCTGGCGAGGTTGTTTACTGACATTATAAAGAATGGGCAATTACCGAGTAATATGACGAGGACCATAATTACACCCATTCTTAAATCCAAATTATCGGACTCAACCTCCCACGAGAGCTACAGACTAATCTCGATTGCCACAACCATCGCGAGATTATTCGAGCGCGTGCTGCTAGATCAGGTCGAATCCAGCATGGAAACTAACGACAACCAGATGGGTTTCAAAAAACAGACCTCTACCGACGCTGCAATATTTACTGTAAAACTGACACTGGAGTACTACAGAAACAAAAAGACTACTTCATAAGCATGTTTCCTAGACTTGAGCAAGGCTTTCGACAGAGTTTCTCACCCTTTACTTTGGGCAAAACTCAGGGAAAGAGGCATACCATCGGAGGTAATACGTATCCTCGACTCGTGGCACAGACAACAGGAAAACCAAGTAAGGTGGAGAGATAGTCTTTCCGAACCTGTCCACACGACGAGCGGCGTCAGACAGGGAGGGTGCATGTCCCCGATAGTGTTCAACCTTTATATGGACGAACTCACTCAAAGGCTAAACAACGCGGGGGTAGGCTGTCACATCGGAGGACAGTGTCTAAACAACATCAGTTATGCTGACGATATGGTACTGATGGCACCGTCTATAAGAGGACTACGCGTTCTTCTAAAGGTCTGTGAAGCGCTGCAATATCTGGGAAGGCAAAACATGTATGTTTACTGAGGGGCGTGTTCCCAACTTTGCAGCCCTCATAAGATCCAGGGTGGCAGGGATGAGGGAAAGGATATACAGCTCCGGAAATATCCTTATCCTGGAAGCCCGCCTTACTCCAGCATCCAGCATCGATGCACACTGGAGAATTATACTGGCCCCTCATAATCGACTTGCCATCGCTCGCTAAAGCCGCTAATATATGATATATTTCTATGACTTTTCTTCATGTTAATACTATACTTGTTTTCTTGATTTTTTCTTCTCTTTTAATACCGATACTTGTTTTCTCTATTTTATATGATTTTCTTATTTCTCTTTTATTTTATATAATATTTTAATGTATGTACCTATTCATATATGGAATGTGTGGGATTGAACGAACCTCCCCACATTCTGGAATAAAGTTCTATTTATTTATTTATTTATTAACTGGCGGCCGAAATTTTAAAAAAATAAGCACGTCATTTTTGATGGGTTATAGCTAGTTTAAATTCAATAATATATAAGCAGGTACAATTGTAGTTAAATGGTTGTAAAATCTTATAATTAATTTTAATCATTAAGATAAACTATTATCGTCTGTTCTCATTTAAATTTATATAAAATTGATTTAAGTCTGTGGTCACCGTATCGTGATCTTGCAGTCATCTTTAAATAAAAATATTAAACAAAGAAACGACCGCTCCGCGTGACTGCCAGTGTGATACTGAAGTTGTAAATGGATTACTTTAAAAAAGGAATACATTTCCACAATCTACGTGTTACGCTAAGAATCTTTTCGAAATTATCTTTACATATTGTTTATTTTTATAATATTTTAAACTTATTCAATTATTTGATAATACACATTATATAATAAACTGTACGGCATGTTTCCTTATACAAATAAAAAAGATTTACTCGTGGGCACCACACGCCGCACTGAGTATCCACCATATTCCACCCGCCGCATAATAATAAAACAAGTAACTCTGCAGGATCTAGAGGTGGGAATGCGCAGTATAAGGTCGCACGGGAAGTGCTGGCACGCTCAGCAACTAGAAAATAAAGTCTCGAAAACCCAACTAATTCCATGAATGGTTATCCATTTTAAAGATTTATCCGTCGATAAAGCGCATGGTCCAGACACTCGAAATATTCACAATATTCAGGTAATAACATAGTTGAAAAACGGGACACTCACGGAGTTAGTCCTTTATTAGCCCTTTGGAGTTAGTGATTTGCAGAGCTCTGCTTGTCGTAGAAAATTTCCGGAACCGAACGATAACCGAAGGATTAATTAAGATTTGAACTGCGCGAACTGTCGCAGTCCGCTTCTAACCGATACGGGTTCTCTTAACTGTCAAAACCGTGCTAAATCATTGGTGCCAACACTTCAAGCACATATTTCGACCGATAATATTTCAGCATTATAACCGGTGATTGGTGATTACGAAAACCAGAGCAATGGCGAATGAATGTGGGAGTTTGCTATTACATTTTCGTACAAGAAAATATCTCTGAAAGTATCGACCTATTCTATATACCTATACATCCTCCTGTAACGGCCACACGGAGGGAGGGATCTACTTTTTGGATAAATAATCCTAAGGAATCAACTGCTTACCATTGCGCTGGTCGGCCCTCTTGGAGTACTCCGAGCACTCCTGCTTGATGTCAGGATGTGATATGTCAATTTCAGTGTAGGGCGCTCCTTCATCACCCATCTCGGCTGCAGACCCCTCATCTGTGAGCACATCACCTCCCTGCGCACTTCCCCAGCCCTCATTGCTGGAACCTACTTCTGGAACCAAGAACAATAATCCGGTTCAACTAAGCCGGAGAGTTGCCTGTCTCCTGGGCTCGGCTCCGTGTCACCGCGAGCTGTAGTTGCATCAAGCAGGTCACAGCTCCTACTTCCGTGTACTCCTCTCCTGCTAGAGCAACAAAAGTTTCGCCTTCTTTCTAATATACTCATTTACATCATATTTATAGCTTACTGCCAGTAGGTAACTCTGCACAATTATAGTTAGTTCACAAGGTATATTTTATATTAGCTTCACTCGTTTGTTTGAACGGAATCTTATAATCGATATTTCACCTGCCAAATGTCCAATAAAGCTGAAAATTTGCACACAGGCGATGAAAGCATATGAATAAATTCACTAATTAATCAATAAAAACATCAAAATTAATGAACCAATTTTTTATACGAGAAATAAATTAATGAGCTCACGAAAAGATGGCCCTAGTTTCCTATCGAAGTAATTTTGTAAGCTGGGCATTATTAAGACTAGAATGTAAAAAAACAAATTACATTTTTTTATTTAATTTAAATCACGCTTATATTTAAATGTACTATGAAGTAAAAAATACATTTTCGGAAAAAAAAATTTGCACAAACACTCGCCAAATAAAAGCGTGGGCCATTCCCTCCATCAACAACAGAATTCTGTAATCTAAATCAATATCGTAAGCGCCCACGTTTTATATGGAGTGAAGCAAAATTAAGTTAAATTTTGTTTTACGAAAATTTGCTAAAAATATATTTTAATTGGGTTATGATTTTCATTCAGAACTCATGGACAGTTAATGTAGTGAACCAAACAGTTCATAAAACTGTGCGGTGAATAGTTCATTCATGAACGCTACGTCTCTAGTAGCGATGCGCGATTATGAGTTATTTCCATAATCGAATGATTAGTAATCGAATTACGAGTTATCGATTATTTTTGCGCCCAAAAAAAATATGACGGTATACTTAAAAAATGATGTATACTTTTTACTATGTCTGCAAAGGTAATAACTTATAATATTCGTAAGTCTTTAAAAAAATAATTTTTTCAAAGGTTGTATGAAAACCGGGGTATGTTGTTTCATTAATTAATGTAAACCGGAGAATTCCTAGAAAAAAGATTGAGTATTTTTTGTTTCTATAAATATCGATAATCAAATCGGAATATTGGAATGCTTCTAGTAGACCATAAATAAAAAAAATACGAATGTACTATGTCTGCAACGTTAATAAACTACAATATTTATAGCACGCTTATGGATATTTAGTTTGAAACAACTGTTTCTGTGAGATTTCGCGTAACCTTGAGGTCAAACTCAGTTTAACCCAGGATTTACACTTATTTTGTTCAAACTTGAAACATCCAGGCCTTAGGGAGGCTTCGGTTTAAAATAATTTATGCAAACAACATACCCCAGTTTTTGTATAACCTTTGAAAAATATTTTTCAAATCACTTTTCAAAAGTCTATAATTTTGCACATGGCAACACGTCATTTAAACGCCATTTTAAATGTTTGACAGTGATTTAAATTGTTGATAATGATACAAAGTATTCATGGATTTAACGATATTCAACAGTTTATGCTGTTAATTAAATGATAATAAACACTGATAACAATGTTTTTTCAGAGAAAGCAAGCAAATTTTTCGACAGATGACGTTATTATCGACAGATCTTACTTCTGCACTACGCAACGAATATGATGCATACTGTCTGACAGATTTTCGAAATAGGTTCGAGAATATGAAGAAATGCGCCAGGAAGGTTAGATTATTGATAAAATTACGTGTTTTCCTAGATATTTAGTCTTTGCGATTACAAAATGTTTTTTAATTTGATCTATATTGTTTTTCTTCTAGTTTCTCTGTTTATAACCTTTTCTTTGTTTGCAGGTAATAAAAGCCAAAACGACTCCAAGTGATATGCAGAGAAAAAATTATAGCAGTTCAGTTAGAGATTTTCAAAACACTACTGAAGAATCGGCAGGAAATTCACGAAGTTGTTTTGGAAAGGCATAAAGCCAAAAGAGATATGGCTTCATTTAATTATAATTGAAAGTTGTATTTTTTTTATTAAAATTTTCATTTTCCTGTTAATAGTTATATAAAATACAATAAAAGAGTTTGATACACCGAATATATTGTTTTATTATTTTAATTCCGCAGACGCCCTCTGTTTCTGCTGCCTTTCAAACAATTTTCCTTTATCTTTCCTTGCTCCTCAGTTCCACATGGCCAAACCATGCGAAAACATTGGTAAATAACATTGAAGTTCGTTGTCCAGTGGCCATGTCACTGGCTACAAGGCTTGGTAGTAAGCTTCCAATACGAACGGACATGCTCGCACTGCCCCTCGTGATGGAAATTTATTAACAAGGCACCCTGAAGACGCCTGTTGCGATTCAGGCGAAACGTCGGTTGACGAATGATCCTTCTGAGGACCAGACTTTGACGCGGGTTACCCGCAAAGAAATTAATATATAATATATAATATTTTATATAATATATAATACTATATATATATATAATATATAATACTAATATATAATACTATATAAATAATACTAAAAATATATAATACTATATATATAATAAATATAATATATAATACTAATATATAATATTTTCTCTATACTCTCACATTTTGTGGCCGTAAGTCAGTACAGAATAAATTCCATATGCCGGAAGTATGCAAAGTAATTGTATGTGCAAAAAACATGAAAAAATGACAATTTTTTCTATAAAAAAAATAGTGACATTAAAGTATGCCTAGTAATTTAAAAAAAAATTGTAAGTCTATTCTTCGCAGTTACTTTTTTTTCAATTATCACAGAATAAACTAAACATCACATATGAGCTATATTATACAAGGTGTGTCAGACCTAGTTCACAATATTTCATTGGTAGATTCCTGCCTATGTTATGAATCGAAAATATTCAGGCAACCCATGACCTAATATCAGTAGTTACGGAGATAATTAACTTCAAAGTTTGCATTTTTATACTCATCTTTTGCAAAAAGCTGGACCGTCATTAAAATAACTTAAAACAAAAATTAAAACTTCCGCTTTAACTTACAAAGATTGCTATGCTTTAACACAAGCCAAATGATTAAAACTTTTTTAAAGATTTTTTTTCAGAAATTAAAGTTTTTTCATTTTATTTGACCTATAATAAAGCGATTGAAATTTAAATTTTTGGTATACATATGTTACTTGAATGATGGTCCAACTTTTTTGCAGAATATTAGTCAGAAATATTGAATAGAAAAATACAAACTTTGAAGTCGATTATCTCCGTTACTACCTATAGATTAGGTCATGGTTGCTTGAGCGTTTTTGACTCAAA
>JADDOH010011249.1:0-45026 GCA_016648135.1 Agrypnia vestita | reverse complement strand
CAGTAAATATTAGAAAACTAAAAAAAACTTGTTGATTCTCTGCCAAAACGTGTTGAAGAAGTTATAAAATCCAAAGGAGGACATATTTCCTATTAAAACAATTTAAATTGTATTCTTTTCTCTGCTTTCTTCAACTACCTATAACTAATAAATGTTGTGTTTTTTTCAAATTATCGCTTGTGTTCACATTAATTCGCACAGTACTGTATGTTCAATATTATCTTCGACGGATTACCAAGTAGATAGCTACTGAAAAATAGTAGGCTTTTTTATTTTAATTTCGATTAGTTATTCGTCATATCACACAAATTTGAATGCGCGAGTTTGATTTTAGGTAATTTTTGTGCCTCATCTGCATTTTTTTCAATATTGTTTTTTTTTCAATAAGTTATCTTCAGGGTCTCCATTCTTATAAACTGGGATTACTAATGTTTGTTTATATATTGTAGGGTATATACCACACCGAAGGCTTGTTTTATTATGTGTGCAATTGGGATGTTTATAATAGAGCTTGATTGTTTTAGTAAATCAGTTGTTACGTTGTCGTATCCTGGCGATGATCCTCCTTTTAAATTCATAATAATTTTTTTTATTTCATCTGGGTTGGTTAATTGGAATGTTGTGAGTTTATCACATTCCGATATCTGTAGATTATTTATTGGAAGAGAAAAATTGTTGTTGGGTATTTTTTTCGCCAAGTTTTATCCCACATTAATGAAAAAATTATTGAAGATATTTGCGCATTTTTCTGGGTGTTCTTGAACATTTATAATATTATTGTCAAATTTTATAGTTTTTATTTTATTTTTATTAACATTTTTTTCGGTTATTTCGTTAATTGTTGACCAAAGTTTTTTGGTGTCGAAATTAGAAACTTCCACCTTTTTTATGAAATATTCCTCTTTGGTTTTTTTTTATTAGTGATGTCAATTTATTTCTGTATTTTTTATAATATCTCCTTAAGCCTTCATCATTGGGGTATTTTATTGTTGATTTAAAAATATCATATTTATTACGTATTGAAACTACTAAGCCGTGATAATCCATGGTTTTATTTTACGGAACTTAGATTTGTGGTTATATATTTTTAGAATTTTGGATGAATTTATATATTTTTGAATAATTTTTTGAAAGTTTATAGAATATATTTCTGGATCTTCTAAGTTTAGTACTGATAACCAATTTTCTGTTGCTAATTTGTCAGAAAATAATTTTAAATTAAAAGTAGTTTTTTTTGTATACCTTTTTTATCAGCTATGTGCGGGTGAGTATTTTGTTTATAATGCGTAAATGCAGGAGTAATGGTCAGTTATACAAGTTTGCCATATGATGGTCATAATGTTGTCGAGTTCATTTGAGTTTGTTAGCATAATATGATCTATTGCAGAAGGTTTTTGGTGCGGTACAATTCTAGTATAATTATTTATGCACGATTTATAGTTCAACTCTGCAAGCATATTGAGATACTCATTTTTAGTTTTATCATGGCAGTCATCTGCAATATTTATGTTTATATCGCCCGTTAAAATAGTAAAATTGTTTTTAGAGTTTATTAATAATTGGTATAATTCTTCAATAAAAAAATTTGTGTCAGAATTTGGAGATCTGTAAATGCCGATTATGCGATAAAGGATTTTATTTTTATTTTTTCGAATATATTCATACGTGAACAAACTTCCTAATGTAGGTGTGAGGAAATCAGATTACCACATAAAATTAATTCTGCATGATATTTGACCTCCATACACAGAGTGTAACAGAACTAGGTAATCCACAATACTTTACAGGTGGATTCCTGCTATGATTATGAGTGAAAAATGTTCAAGCAACTATGACCTAATATCAATAGTTATGGAGATATGCGACATTAAAGTTTGCATTTTTTTTCAATATTTCTGGCTTATTTTTTTACAAAACGTTGAAGTATCATTACAGTAACTTATATCGATTACATAAAAAACATTCGTTTCAATAAAAGTTTAATAAAATAACAAAAACCCTGCAAAATATTGGAATGTTTCCCCATTAGATTGGAAGATTTTTATTATACTATTTGACTTGTATTAAAGGTAATGAATTTTTCATATTAGATATAAGTTACTGTAATGATATTCCAACGTTTTGCAAAAATATTTTTTTTGACTCATAATCATAGCAGGAATCTACCTGTAAAATATTGTGGACCAGTTCTGTTACATTCTATATACCTACATTATCAAATGTGCGTGATTATAACCCTAATATATATCTAGTCTAGATATATTATATTATCAATGATTATGTTTACTTGCAAATGTAAAATCTACCTCATTAAACGTGCGATATCTGATCTGTATATTTGTTTTATTTACCTACATGATACCTGAAAAAACAATAAAAATTTCCAAGTATTTATTACAGTAGGTAGATAAAAAATCCCGATATATTATGTCCACTGTACTCTTTTGTCTTCCTGTCCTTTATGTACCTAGTAAATAATTAGGCACAGCTCATATGTGAGGTTGTCTGTTTGATAATTGATACGTAAGAGGAGAATGCAGTATTTTATTAGAGATTGAAAGGAAGGTACATTTTGCTGAAGTTAAATGTGTGTAAAAAATAACGAGGAAATCTGCCGATTTCAATATTTGTATTTTGGAAATTTGCAGTAGTACCATACTTTATCTAAATTTTAGAATAATAGTTTTTGTGTAAATGTGTAAATTTATATCAAAGTGAAAAAATAGTAGTAGAAAAAATAGAACATGCGTGACATATGTGACGATAAGTTTCGTCACAGGTAAAATATTCAAAATTGAAATAAATAAAATATACCTTCAAAGTAAAAGAAGTTCACTTGACAAAGAATATACTGGGCTTACATCCGGTCAAAACTCGACATTTCAATTCTTAACCTTTTCTTTGAATTTTTATTGAATAAAATAACTTTAATTTCTATATTTTGTACAATTTACAGCCATTTCAATTCTTAACCTTTACTTTGAATTTTTATTGAATAAACTAACTTTAGTTTCAGCATAACAAAAATTGTGTTCCGTTATTTCCTCGACAGCAGTACCACGACCCAAAGTAGAGAAATTCTAGTGAACTCGATGCAACCAGAGATCTCATAGAGTAACGCTCCCGATTGAGCTCAGGGTGAGAACATTACCCATTCTGCTCCATTCCCTTCTTCCAAATTCTTGCCGCGAGGCTGCCGGAACGTATCAGTAGAGGTCCGAAGCTGTAAATCAGCTTCGAGAAGTTCCATCGGAACGGGCGTCTCCGTGCACGCAACCTTCGCGGTACAAGAAGAACGGAAGTGGGAAAGCAGAGATAGAAGGACGGTAAACATACCGGCCCGAAGAGGAAACCATACTAACATCTACTTTTTTATTTTTTTATTTTATCATTTCTCATATCATCCTTACACATAATATAGATATGGGCAAACTTCTTGAAATTCTTTGGCGTAGTGGGGGAATGCGCAGAAGACAAAATTTGGGTCTCGTCGGTGGAATGGTACATGCGCAAACTTCCTCCCACTACGCCGTCAAATTTCAAGATGTTTGCCCATATCTATACGTATGATGATGATGTTCGAGAGGGTTCTAACTATCAAAAAAAGTTTAATGTCTACATTAGCGATATATTATCCTGAAACGCCTAATTTGATAAATGAAGACATAGACACGCTCACTTCTGCTTGTGAATTGCTCTCATATTTTAAAGACGTAACAGAAAAAATGAGCTCAGAAAAAAATATCACGATTTCTGAAATAATATTATTATCAAATGCACTAAATGATACGTGCAAGTATTTCGCCCGCTACACGTACTAGTGACCCGGTAGCGGCATCCCCAGAGAGCATAAAATAATAAATCTTCCTTCGGCATCCCGCACAAAAAGTGTAATTGGTAAAAGCGGCAACGTCGCGCGTCGCACTGTTTACGAGGAGTTGCGATAGTTAGGAAAATGTAAATAAAATTATGTATATCATGGGACGCCCGATAATTGATAATGTGGATTGGAGTCCAAATTGATTACACTACGCTTGTTAATATACGAATATTTGTATATCAATAAAATGTAAAAATTTCAGAAAAATAAGTTGCAAAGGACTTATAGTATTGCCTTAGTGACTAATATTCGATGTAAAAATAAGTGAAATTTTAGTGGAACTGGTGGACGTCACAATAATGCAAAATAAAAGGACGCACAATAGGTAGCGTGATGTATATATATATATATATATATTATATATATATATATATATATATATATATATATGTTACAGCGAATTTGCATTTTTAGTGAGACTACACTTTCACTAGTAGAAATGTACTTTTCCCGGTCAGGCAGAGTCTGGGCAGTGAAAACATCTAAATCAACAAATTCTCAGATTCACTACACATTATCCGTGAAAATATATTTTGTTTACGAATACGCGCATTACTCAAAGCATAGACAATATATCGGTGAAACTATCAATTTGTACACGTAATTCTTAAAGCGTAGAAAGTATAAAGGCGACACTTCACTAGGCGATTTTTATTCATTTTGCGGTCCTATTTTAACTCCTAAATTAAAATAGGACAGCGGCACCGCAAAACGAATACGAATCGCGAAGTAAGGTGTCGGCTGAAAGATCGCGCACTCGGGTTTTTTATGATATCTGACGACTGCCGGAACAAAACGAGGTTATGTCACCATGTAAATATTGGGGGGTTAAGGGAAATTTTTTATTAATGAATATGTATTTTGTCAATTAAGTTTATTAAATATGTTTTTTTTATAACAATACAACAAAAGTTTATTTCTTACAAATATAGAAACATAAATAAACATACACCTGGTATCATTAATTTTAAACGAACCTTTAAAAGTGCGTCAAGTAACAAACACTCGATGCGAAAAATACAAAAATCAAAGAGATTCTAAGTCATCATTTACGTTTGAATTCATTCAGATTCTTCCGCATTTCCAATTTTCTATCTTTTTATCAAAAATGTGTAATGTCATTTGCGTTTCTTGTTTGCGCTGTGTAAAGCACGTGTAAAGCGGGTGGTAGACGTACAACATGAAGTGTGCGGTTTTTAAGTTCGCAAACTTACTCGGCTCGACGTCGGTGACAGACGTGAAGCTTGCTCACACCGTACCATTTTTATGAGTTTAATTGACTGTCTTTTGAATTATAAGATGATCAGAATTTCGTAAGTGTTCGCGATTAAAATTTTAAAAATATATTACGTTTTAGTTACCTACCTAAACTAATCCAGTCCAGAAGTGTGACAGTTCGAGAAACAGAACTATCGCCACAGAATAGAGAATATGCTATCGCTCAAAGGATAAAAATTAGAAATACTGTCGCTTTGTGGTGACTTTGGACTAGACTAGTGTAGAATGAGACACAAAACGCAAAATAAATTTTGAAAAACAAGGTCCATGTGCCATTAGAATCTTGTTATAAAATCATATAATGAAGAATTGGTGCAGCCGAAACTTTCAACTTTCAACACTTCAAAATGACTATTTTAATAATATCCGTTACCTACATAATGTTCATATGCACGGAAGAAATTAATAATGCAGTAAGAACCTTGTTCACGCAATAACTTATTAAATTGTTATTCAAGGCCCGGTTGTTTCAATTTGGATAAATAAAAGTTCGTTTAAAAGCATAGATTTTTACGGAAACGGATTTCAGACTTGTCAAATTTAATTTTTGACAGTTCGGAAACCAATAAATTCACTAGTAAGTAGAAGTTAAAATATTGTATTCATTTCTATTGGTGAAAAACTCTTTGAATATGATAAGAATGACCTTGAATATAATTTCTCTAAAATGCCAGTGAATGATGGACTCACTAGAAAAACAGATTCACTGTAACATATATATATATATACGCATATACCTATAAGGGTATATACATTTTAAATTTTTTTTAACTATATATAATGAACTATTTTGAGTAGCTTCAATCTATAAAAATAACTGCACTATAAAAGAAGTATTGTAAACAATATTTTCTAAATAAATAAATATTTTATATAGGTATAGCTAATACGGTAGAAAATTCCAATATATTTCGAAGACGATTTATATATAATTAAATCGGGAACAATACTAATTTCAGATATACATTTCTTTTCACAAAAATAAATCAAACATTTTGTGATATCATTATATGACAGATGACAGATGATATTTGTCGTATTCGTATTTGCTGTTGTATGTAGTCTTATTGATTGTTGACATTCATATTTGATTTGATAACTATTATTTCATTTGATGTAATTTTGTTATACTTTATGTTAAGTAATGTTTTATTTTTCTTTATATATCACTTTATTAATTGTTTTTGATAGAATTATACCTTATCTCCTTTTTTTATTATTACCTATCAATCTAAACATGTTTATATATATTGTTTCTTTAATGGTACGTTGTACCGTGTATTAATTAAATAAATAAATAAATAAATTTGCATTTACCACAGAAAAGACATAAAATTTACGCCGAAAGTTTTGGGTGGAATTTGTAAAAAATAACATTTCTGCATGACGTGCGCCTGGCATAGGACCTTTCGAAGAAGGACGCTACTACACAAAACTCTCAGCATTAAAAATACATGGTTTTTTTCTCGACTTGACTATATCTGTGGAACAAATAGGTTGGCGAAATAAATGAAGAATTGACATGAAGTTAAGAGCAGAAAAGTCGGAAATAAAACTTCTAGCCGTAGGACAAATTAAGGCTAGAATTTTAAATTGAAAAAACAGATACGTCACGTTAAACGGAAACGTCATAAATAAAACTTCTAGCCGTAGGACGAAATACGGCTAGAATTTTAAATCAACTTTTTCTTAAGATAAGGATTATTTAATTAACATTTGTTTCTCAGAATCTTTACAAATGCACAACTTTTTTGCTTGTATGCGCTGCACGCCACTGGATTTGACAAAACAATAACTCTGGCCCAACACGACTCCACCCCCGTGCTGCCGTCGACCGGGCCCTGCCACAATCGCAACCCCAACAACAATAAGTTATATTGAGAAGTCCGTGTTCTCAAATGCGTAGTATCATAGTAAATCCATAATAGATACATATATGTAAATATTCCGATAATTCAACGGTTGATGGTTTTGAAAACAGGAATACTCGGAATATGTTATGCATATCATATTTAAACACATACATATTTGTATGATTGCAATTTATTTCACATACCTTTGAAGACACATTTTAGCATGTCTGGATTAGACTCACTCTGAAGATCAGGCAAGATGCGAGAGGTCGTCTAGTTCTGGAGGAGGGGGGGCACTTCCTTGGCCAATAAAGATGGGTTTGGGTACAACAGAAACTGGGGCCTGCGAAATAAGTAGATATAATTTTTTTGTGGTTATGTACGATGAATGAGAGATTGTTGGCAGCTGTACAACTTGCGATTCACATTCTCTTATGTATTACCTAAGATAGTCATTTTCGATATAACTTAATATTACATTGCATTAAGATTGATGATATAATAAGGATTATAATTGCCTTTACAATATGAATGCCCTATACATACAAACATAAGTCATTTGACTGCTGAAAATATACAATTACTAAAGATTTCGAAGCAAGCACATGTTTTATAAAACAAGAATTGATTATATGATTATTGATTTTTAGAGAGAGACAGAAAAAATAGATGGAAAGGGGGATGGATATTACTATCTGTGATTTAAGATCATCAATTAGCCGTTTTTAGTATTATCTTTGACAAATAGTTTACTATGTATTTTTATTTAAGATTATTTGAACAATCTTGTTACAAAAAGATTAAAATATAAGCTAATAAATACAGCAGTGGGAGCATTTTTATTTAATAAATAACTATTGAAACATTTAAAAAACGCACCCAGAAAAGGTCTGTCATTTGTAAACATAATAATCTACTATACCTATAAAACTCAATGTATGTCTATAAAACTGTATGTCTAAAAAATGTATGTTCACGAATACTCACATCAAGGGCAAGCGCCCTTGAGGTGAGTATTCGCAAATAATTGTCCAAATATTATTATTATTATGTCTGTTCTCTATACAAATCTACACCGTTCGACAGATCTGACTCAAAATTTGCATACTTATTCTTTAGGACCCTGCAAAAAGCATAGGTGCCATCTCCTCTTCTTTTCTTTATCCCACTCCTTCCCCCAGATATAAATATAATACACTCTAAATTAAATTTCATACAATCCATTCCAATTCTATTATTCTTTACCACCCTGCGAAAAAAAATATTTCCCTTACACCACTCTCACCCCTTGAAATAATTGTGCGTTAAATAATTTATTCCAAATTAAATTGAAACTCTTCAAATATTTTTTTCCAGTTACCCTTTAGGACACTGTGACAATGTAGTCTTCTTTACATTTAATGGAATATATACGATCCATTCCAAATTTTTAAATTTTAATCTATAGGATTGTCTGTAAAATGATACTTTCCTCCTCCCCTCAACAATTCCACCACCTCCCCCATTATAAATTAAAAGGAATGCAATTCAGTAAAAAATTTAGCGTGGTTAATTGTTTATCGAGAAACATTTTAGTAACTCTAATAAACTTTCATCATATATACATAAGTATAAAAAATAATGTTATGTCTATCTGTACTCAAACTTGACATCCTGTAACCCTTTGTCAAGGAAGTGTTATAGCCCTGATGGGCGTATTAATAATAGTCAATGCATTTGTGTTTTTAAAAAGGCTGTCACTGTATTTCAGTGCCCTAAATGTTTCATGTTGCATTTTGTTTCTTCATGTTTTTCTTGACATAGAAACTGAACATGAACCATTTTATTTTTTCGCAATACATACTAGATTTGTTTTTCATTGTAATTAGTAATATTTACTTAAAAGTTTTTTGGCCTTTGAGAAATATTGTGGAAACATGTAAATGAATGACAGGGATTTTTGTTAAATTTTTCTTTATACCAGATACAATTTTGATTATTATAATGTGCATCATTTACAAAAAAAAAAATACAATCATACAACGTGAACAATCATACAGATATTAGGTCCTTACATATGAAATTGGCGTTTTGCCGTACTGGCAAATTTGATCTCAAATATCTTCTCTTTGGTTAGGAATTCCAAATCCAAATTTATACAGCTATTTACTCATGTATTTGTGTTTTGAAAATTATAATTCATTTGTTTTTTCCTCAATTGTTTTTTTCTTTGCGTCACTCAGTTTACAAAATGAAAAACTTGAAATATCGCGTTATTTACGAGTACGAGTTCCACCGTGGCACCAGTGCTGCAGAAACGGCTCGAAGGATTAATGATGTGTATGGCGACGGTGCCGCAAAAGAAAACACAGTGCGTTTTTGGTTCCAACGTTTTCGTTCTGGAAATTTCGACCTGCAGAATAAGCCCCGTGGACGGCCGGAGATCAAAGTTGATAATGAAGAATTGAAGGCTATTGTGGAAGCGGATCCATCGCAAACCACATCCGAGTTAGCTGCAGTCTGCGGTGTTAGTGATAAAACTGTTTAAATCCACTTGAAGCAAATTGGTAAGGTGAAAAAGCTTGAAAGGTGGGTACCTCACGAATTGAGTGAAGCAAATCAACAAACGCGCGTTGACTGCTGCGTTGCATTACTCAACCGGCACAATAATGAAGGGATTTTAAATCGAATCATTACCTGTGATGAAAAGTGGATCCTGTACGATAATCGGAAGCGCTCATCGCAATGGCTGAACCCTGCCGAACCAGCCAAACCATGCCCCAAGCGAAAATTGACTCCAAAAAAGTTACTTGTGAGCGTTTGGTGGACTAGTGCTGGTGTCGTTCACTACAGCTTTCTTAAATCTGGCCAGACGATTACGGCAGATGTCTATTGTCAGCAACTGCAAACCATGATGGAAAAGCTAGCTGCTAAACAACCGAGGCTGGTTAATCGCTCTAGGCCACTGCTGCTTCATGATAACGCTAGACCACACACTGCACAACAGACGGCTACCAAATTAGAGGAGCTTCAATTGGAATGTCTAAGACATCCACCGTACTCTCCGGACCTTGCCCCAACAGATTACCATTTTTTTCGAAATTTGGATAACTTCTTGCAAAGGAAAAAATTCAACTCCGGTGGGGCAGTCCAAACCGCCTTCAAAGATTTTATTGATTCCCGTCCGAATGGTTTTTTTAGTAAAGGGATCGATGAACTACCTATGAGATGGCAAAAGTGCATAGATAGCAATGGTACATACTTTGATTAAATAAATATATTATAATAAAAAAAAATCGGCTTTATGTTCCTTCCATACTAAACGCCAATTTCATATGTAAGGACCTAATATTTCGTGCTGCTGTCCAGTCCAATGTGAGTTTCTTTGCCGATGACACAAAATATTTCGGTAACCCCCTTACTGACCATGAGGTGTTACAGAGAGACTTAAATCAATTATCGTAGTGGACAAAGCAGTGACTCATATGTCTTAATGTTGACAAATGTTGTGTTCTCCATATCGGCAAGAATAACCCAAATATCGAGTATACCTTAAACGAAAGCCTGATTAAGTCAGTGGTCTCGCAGAAGGATCTGAGTATTACTATTACCAAGGACTTTAAATGGGGTGAGCACATAGCGAGTGTGGTTAAGAAGGCTAACTCTATTTTGTATTTGGTGAGAAGATCATTCCAACATCTGACGGTACCGCTATTCACAACTATTTATAAGACATATGTGAGGCCTCTCCTCGAATATGCCTCTCAGATCTGGAACCATATTTTGCTAAAGATATAATTTTACTGGAAAATGTTCAGAGACGAGCCACAAAATTGCCCTTGGGTCTTAAAAACCTGGAATACGCGGAAAGGCTGGGAGTATTGAAACTGCCCACTCTTCAGGAGCGACGAGCAAGAGGTGACCTCATCGAGACATTCAAGATTCTATCGGGCTACTACAATATTCCTAATATGACAGATATGTTTGCATTGAACACTAATGTGGGCCTTCGAGGACATCACCAGAAGTTGAACAAGTCTTGGTTCTCGTGTAACCCAATAAGCATGCATTAAGCAATAGAGTGGTCAATATGTGGAACAGTTTGCCTGAGGGCGTTGTGTCCGCAGCCAGTGTCAACCAATTTAAGAATGGGCTAGATATTCAAATGAGAGACAGTGATATGGGCCTATCAGCTTAAGCTGCCTGCCCATTATCAATAATAATAATAATAATAATATGAAACAAAATTTTCTTAGTTGCACTTTACAAACCGGAAGAAAATATGGTCACTCCGCACAACTGCCCCGGAGATCTCAAATACGTCCTGCCTGGATCAACATTGAAAAATCTTTATTATTTTCAAAACAATGAACCCTTTCCACACAAACTCATTTTTAACTAAATCTGTAACCCAGGCAACGCCGGGTACCTACTGCTAGTATTTAATATTTTCAAATGACCAACCAGATATTTTACTACATAATGGCAATGAATTTAAAAAAATCTGTCAGTTACATAGAATGGCACAATGCTGTGAATAAATATATTGTATTTCAATAAAATAGGACAGAGATATGAAATATATACATATACATTATCGTCGCTTAAGTTCTAACACCGCGTAACTCAAAATTGTGAACTTTACAGGAGACCAAAAAAACTATCTACATTGCACTAATATACGCTGCTTTTGTTTTTGGAATAACGCGTTACCATTGGTTAAATTGCTTTGATTTTGATTGGTCAAACGATGCGTCTTTCGATTCTCTATCCAGTGACATGCATAAATCATTTCGACCATTTTTTGACTTCCGCGGTGTTAGAACTTAAGCGACGATATGTATGTAGTTCTACATAGAAAAACATAATGAAAAATGCAATATTTTAATGTGACAGATTCTGATATTTTTTATTTCTATGTATTTACTTATGTTATGTAAAAAAAATATGCACAGAAAAATAAAAAAATAGAATAACTTGAAAAAACTATGTACCGCTGAGAAAAATGCTACTGAAATATTATAGATAACTTAAAAAATCATTGTCATGGTGGAAAGTTACATTTGAAATACAATATTTAGTAAAACCCAGTTTTGAAGAGCACACCGGGTATCACATAGCTGGAAGTCCAAATTTCAGTGTTAAATAAATTTATTAATTTTGAACAAAAAATGTTCCCAGAATTTTTGGATAATTCATTCAAATGTCAAGCTTTTTTTGAATATTTTCATTTACCTTTTAAATTTTTTTACTAAATAGAGACGTGAACACAGAATACGTGTCACATCAATATTCTTACTATTTTCAAACAAAGCTAAACGTTTGTGCTATGAAAATAGGACTAATTTACTGGTCTGGAGTGAGGTCCGAACCTGCGACCTTTGGCGAGGCGAGACACCTAACCGCAAGACCAACAAGCTACTCTTATTTACTTTAACCTTTTTGATTATTTCATCCTGCATCTGCCACTGTAGTGTTATTATATCTATCTCAATATGAATTTTCTTGAGGTAGGTCAATACCATACTAGTGTCATTGGCCTCGAAAATTGAACAAATTGTGCTCTTGATGTTATAGTCTTAATTAAGACAACAGCAAACAATTCATATCTAAGTGTCGAAAGGAACAACGAATTTCCTAGTCTAGCACGAAACAACACAAACTATCAGCAAAGAGGGTATGTCACTGTTAATATATTATGTATTTTCTTTCTCTTTTAGACAGTACATACAAATATTTTAACTATTTGTGTGAACATTGCAATCTTATATTTGCCACACGGTTTAAGCAATTTTATTTGACTTGTAATATAGCTAGTGAATTTTTAAAATTCTATACATATAACTGCAAAGATTTTCCACTATACATATAACTGCAAAGATTCTCCAATGTTTATTATGAAAAAAAGATACAATTTTTGATGTCGCTTGTCTTCATAAATGTTAATATTTTTCTTCAAAATATTGGAGCAGTTCCTATTAGTGACGATATTTACATACTATGTTATTTGAGATTTGTATCTGATTGTATTGATAGTTGGTAACAGATTTTTCGCAATTTAACAGGCGACCGTAGGTAATATACCAACTACTAGAGTCGGATACAAATCTCAAATAACAGTATCATGTGTAACTGGTTAGAACAACAATGTTTAACTATCATTAGTTACTTTTCAAAATTTAATAAAGAAGTCTTCTCTGAAGTTTGTGCAATAGCTATGTGACACCTGTTTAAAAAAAAAAGATATTAAATAAAAATTTTAGCATGACAAGTGCATAAGTGTAGACACATTTACAATAATTAAGTGAATCGACATAAAAAAAAAGAGTTGAAATAAATACATCATACAATAAATACAACACATGAGGACGTATATCAGTTACTACTAACACAACATACAAATTAAATTTAAAAAGTTAAATCCCACTAAAATAAACACAATTCAGTAAAACCCTGTTAATTCGAACCACGGAATTGGTAATAGTTCAAAATTTTTGAAACACAAAAGTCTTGAAATGTTAATTTTATAATAAATTAACCCTGATATCTCGAAAACCTCAGTAATTTGTCATTCAAAATAATTTTTAGCCCCTTGCACCATAAATCAATACATTTCTGTTTCCATAATTGAATTTTTTTTCAAAATTTGACAAAATTGAAAAAATATTTCAATTTTTTGCGCAAGTGAGAACAAAAAATATGTCATTATTAATTAGTACAATAAATATTGCGTTTTCTAAATGATTTCTCAAAACATGGACAAAAAAAAATATAGACATTTTTCACAAAATTAATGGCCCTATTCACGAGTTTTACGATTTTTGGCAAATTTTGTAATTGCATCATAATTTCTTTTTTATACCTTGAATTTGGTATTAACGGGGTTCCGCATAACTCGAAATGTATTTTTTAAGTCCCTTGAATTTCGAATTAACGAGGTTCTACTGTATAAATATAAAATAAAAACTACAAAAATAAAAGTAGTCAGACAAAATCAGTTAGCATAACCCTGACCAGCACTGTTCAACTCTCCCATTTCAACGATATTTAAATTACTTATGCCATTTGTTAAGTTGTTTTGTTCGCAAATCACAGACCAGTTGAACAGCACTAACCGAGACAAATGTATAAAATACAAATTAAAGCAATTCCCTAACAAAGAAAATATCTCTGCGTAATGAAGAAAGCATATAAATAACCCAGAACAAGAAGTGAAGCGTATCTAACTTAGAAAATTAATCACATGGATTGAAATAAAAAGAAAGCCCCTATGTAACTACTCTGGTTAACATTTACCTGACTAACTGAAGTGGTATGGGGGACAGAGTTTGGGGCCATACTGACAACCACGAGTTTATGCCCCGATCCAGAAGACACTCCACTAACGGTTTTAACAACCGCTGCCTAAGAAGAATGAGTGTTAGACTAGATCCACGACAATAATCATTTGCCTACGATTTAGGTTGAGGGGATGTGTTCAAAATTATTAAATACTATTAACCGGTCGTATGCCGGTTAATAGTATTTAATAATTTTGAACACATCATTTAGATAAAAACGGAGGGTAGATTTCAGTGACAATTTTTGTGCCCTGTATGTGCCGGAGCTGAAATATGCCCTCCCTAGACATGTATGCGAATTTGACATATTTTACCACTGTTTATGGCTTTTTAAAGCTTATTATTGGTTGTATCTCAAGTTTTTGAAAGAATGAACAAGTTCTATTAGTTAAGTAACCTCATTTGCTGCGTAAACTGGACAAAAAATTATTCCAAATGTTGTCTTCGAACCGTGCATTATTTGTGTTATTTATCTGTTAAAAAAAAGTGTTAAAATCAAGTATTTTTATATTCTTCGATACATTTAGAATGAAAATATTGAAATAAAATATCTTTAGTATTATTGCATCCATCGTTTTATTCGATAAAGATTTGTGTACATTTCTGACAGTAAATTTTGTTACTTATTTTCATAATTTGTTTATTTGTCATTTAAATATCAATTGAACAGTAGGTACTAGAGAAAAAAAACAGAAAAGGGGAAAAAATGGAGATTACTATAACAGAAGAAAAGGAAAAGATAAAAAAGAATACATACCTATATAAATATAATAAATATAAATATGAGTAGCTTGTTGGTCTTGTGGTTAGGACACTCGCCTCGTGATCCAAAGGTCGCGGATTCGAACCTCACTCCAGACTAGCAAGTTAGTCCTATTTTCATAGCACAAGCGTTTAGCTTAGTTTGGAAATAGTAAAAATATTGATTTGACACGTATATCGTGTTCGCATCTCTATTTAAAAAAAAAATAATAATAATCATTGACCTGTTTCTAAAAATTTGTCTAGTCTTTTTTTAAGGTGTCCACTGTGGTTGCTTCAATGAAGTTTCTTGGAAGCTTATTCCAGCTATCAACCATACGGTTTGATAAGAAGTTCTTCCTTGGAATTGTCGAAAATGCTGCACGATTCAGTTTCAGTTGGTGACCTCTGAGATTTTTGTTGTTAAGGTGGTACATATATGTTTGTCAATTCTGGGCAGTTATACTTGTCAGTTAGAATCTTGTATGTCTCAGATACCTCGCTCACATCTCTGTTACAATGTTGGCAATTTTAGTATCCTTAATCATTCTTCATAGGATTTCTTCTTGAGGCATTTAACACAAGTTTGGTAGCTCTTCTTTGTACATTCTCAAGGAGGTCTATATCCTCAATGAAATATGGGTCCCATATCTGGAATCCATACTCCAATACCGGTCTAATGTATGAATTGTACAATTGGATGAACATGGCTGTATTTATCTCATGGAAAGACTTTTTGATGAGGTATCACATTGAATTAGCTTTCTTTGTAATTGTAGTTATATGCTCACTCCATTCTTCAAGATCTTTTCATTTCTTTACCAATTTTAGTTGTGTTTGACCAAATTTATATGACTGTTGAGGATTGTTGTTACCAACATGCATAACCGTGCATATTGAAAATTTTTGCCGTATTACCTAAAACCAGCCTTGAGTGAATTTGTAATATTTCACTTCATAACAGATTATTTAATTTTTAGTTTAAATTTAAAAAAAAGAATTTGTAATTTATTAGATATATAAAGTATAGAGAATGGAGAATATTTTTTGGAAGATGAAAAGAATGTTATGCTTCAACCAATCATCTAGTCACACCCAATCCATGTTAATCCCTCTTTTATCTATAGCTTTCATGAGTAGTTTTTTTTACATTTACAATAGGTATCAAATCAATGATCATTAGAATCAGATGTACACTGTGTTCAATTTTGAATGTATGTAATGTATAAACATCAAGAACACATGTGTTTATCTTTTTTAGATTCAGGTTACCAGGATAAGAATTAGGATATATGTATGTACATAAATTAATTATAAAACAGAATGCCGTTGGCAGCGGCGTCATTTATTGTCAGATTTCATACTTTGGAATTTTTATTATTAAATAATAATTAAGGTGTTTTTATTTAAAAAAACTCACTTTTATTTAGTGAGTAAGGCCTCAAAATACGGGAATAAATATAATATACTGTTTAAAATCATTTCTTTATATAAATAAAAAGCGTTTTAAAATCAACAAAAAATGTAAAAAATTACTTGCAAATTTAAAACATTATTGCTTTATTAATATTGAATATTTCGTAATTTATTCAATACGGATTCTAGATAAAGAAACATTATGCGTACATATAAATATTCATTAAAACTTTGTGCCGCCTAGGACACGAAAAATGATTTTTTTGGCTGCGGCCTGTCGATTAATGCTTAATTATTGTAAAGTATGTACAGTTTATTACTTTTATATAAGAACAAAGGTTCTAAGTTATTGCCCTAAAAATGCAGTCTAGAATATATTCTGATATAAAATAATAATAAAAACCCACATTTTCGTAAAAAAAAAACTCCAAAATATGAATTTGCAGTGAATGTCCAGCCTTAAGAAACAATTTAAGTTATCGGATAATAGCGTAATTCTAATGTGGATATTAGAATTAAAATCTTTTAGAGCCAATGTCATCACAGTAACCAGTGCCTACTAAGCTTTTAAAATGTATTTTTTATAATTATTTCTTGTTAATTTAATATCCACATTACACAAATTGATGGTTTGTTATTTATTGCGATTGCTGTTTTTTAGGCACTTTTTTGAGATGGTCATATTCATGTAAAAATCAACAATAATCGCTAAGAAGTTGCAGTTTCTGGTTTCTCAATATACAGACTTCAATAATTACTTATATTTCAATAATTACTTGCACGATAATTACTTATTCATTAATTATGAAAATAAGTAATGAAATTTTCTGTCAGAAATGTACGCACATGTTTATCAAAAAAATAAATTATCAAAAAAAAAACCATGGAAGCAAAAACATTAAAGATATTGTATTTCAATATTTTCGTTCTAAATATATCATAGAATATAAAAATACTTAATTTTAACACTTTTCGAAGACGACATTTGGAAGATTTTTTGTCCAGTTTGCGCGGCAAATGAGGTTACTTGACAAATAGAACTCGTTCATTCATTCAAAAACTTGAGATACGGCCAACAATAAGCTTTAAAAACCATAAACGCAGGTAAAATAGGTCAAATTCGCAAACATGTTTAGGGAGCGCAGATCTGCACTCAGGCACATAGAGGGTACAAAAGTTGTCGTGCAGATGTACGCTCCGGCATCCGACCAGTTAATTCTCAGAGATTGATAATTTACATGTGAAAGAACGGGGAATGTTTTTTTTTTTAAATTCCCTATTTACTAAACGTTTATAAGACGGAATAATGATTGTTATGAGTATCAAAAGTAGGGTGAAAGCCGAGTTATCAGTCACCATCGGTCATCACCAAAGTTAAAAGTGCGAAGAAGACACCCGTTGTATTACCTGTTGTTGCTGTGTTCTGACTATGGTAGCTTGTTGCCCGCTCACAATGACTTGTTGTTGTCCCATCACCTGCTGGTGTTGGTTCATGTTCTGCTGCTGCGGTTGTTGGAGAATAATCTGCTGGGGCTGCTGTACAACAATTTGTTGAGTTTGCTGTTGTTGCAACTGTTGTTGCATCTGTTGTTGACCCGCCCCAGAAGGCTTTTGCGTCACAATAACATATTTCTGTGCCGGAGACTGGATGGCACTTGCGGCGGCTGTCGCCAGGGCTCGGCTGATTGCCGGGGTAGACGGACCGACAACTACTGTTCTGCCGGGCTGATTAGCACTCACTGGAATAAAAAAACACTATACTAACAATTGAAAAATATTAGTGCTCAGATCTCTCGGATTGCAATTTGAAAATAATTTAATAAAGTATTATGTAAAACAGCATTCGCAAAGTGTTGTTAGGCTTACACATTTTGAAATCACTTGAAAAGATTTTAATTTTTAAAAAAAATTACAACTATGGAAAAGAAAAATAAATGAAGACAGTAGCAATGTTTTTTCCTTTGATGCAGCAATTTATGAACTCTAATGAAGTTTATTTCTATCATGACGAACGCTCGCTTCGGCGTCTGTTTGGTTCCCCGCCTGCGAAACTTACGTCAACATAAAATCAGTGAGGTTGGGTCTCGCGTTTTTGATTGCATCCCGCCACATTTGACAGATTGTCCGCAAGTGTGTTTGTTCTCCGCGGAATATACAATGTCACTGCTAAAAGCCTATCCAGATGACGCATTTTACGCGAGAGTGCACTCGTGCGTTCTCGAGATACTGGTGCTACATACACCCCGTCCAGATGCTGACACGCGAGTTGAGATACTCGAGCGCCGCGCGAGTTGATATACTCGGCGGCATTATTGCGACCAGTACTACGCGCGAGTCCGTGGTAGAGATGTACACAATCACTCTTTTGACAGATCAGGGAGTTATAATATTGGCTTTGTGTCTGGAATATCTAAAGCTTTTCGACAAGTTTTTTTTATATAAAACATGAGTTTTTGCCATATGCGCCAACATCTACTGAAATAATAAAATAATTTGCATATCTGGACACAATATAAATTGAAACGCACAAGTGGAGTCATGCGTAAAACGCGTCATCCGGACAGGCTCTAAATTCGGTTGCGGATTTGATGTGACGGAAGAAACGCATAGTGTTGCGCCGGCCTTAATGAGTTAAAATTTAGATGACTTATATAATTTCTTTTAAAATTAAGGTTTATTTTATGGTTTCCTTTTAGTATGATTATTAATAAAATATTTTTTGACAGTGCTAAATTTTTATTCGTTTTGGTGGTTTTTATTGTTTTCTGACCCTTAGGTACTATTCACATTGGTAATATTTTACATATTTACCTGCTTAATTTTTAAAATAAAATGTCCTTAAATTGTCATATTATATAAACGAAAATTCAATTAAAATACAAAATTAGAAAGTGTAAATAATATATGAAAAAAATATTGAAATCATTATTAATATGTTTTCACGCCTAATAAGTTTTTATTTGCTGGTCCCTTGAAAAACGTATTGAGAGAGTTTCACTGTATATACAACATCCAAAAATTGTCTGGATATCTATTTATGATTTTTGGAATCAAGGAGAATGAAAAAGCTTTGGATGCCGGTTGCACTAAGGATTGTTTCAACACATATACGGAAAATGTCATATAATTCAAATATATACAACATCCAAAAATTTAATAACATGGTATTCTATCATGGGCGGAAATGGTGAAACGAGGGATGTAAAATAAAAGTTTTACTTTATTTTCAAAACAATTTTATATTTTGAATCTTGTGAGGTAAAGAACAATATTTAAACTAAATATATTTTTGGAAGGATTAATGAATCGTTTCACCTTAAAATAAATTCAATACAGACAAGATGAAAGGTACTTTTTAAACTGGCGTTCTTACTTAATAAAGCACCCCCTCAGTAAAGATACAGTGTAAGCCAGACTAGTAAATAGACCATCAAAACAATTTTTCAAACAGTCAAGATAAAAACTGTCACAAGATTCTAGAAATGAGAGGAACTGCATATAATCAAACAGTCTGAATGATAGAATCTTTCAGAAAAATCTGGAAGCCGGTCGAACACTCGAATAAATACCAGAAGATTCGAGAAATCGGATCCTAACAAATTACTTTGCGCCCTAGGGACAGTGCTTGTTTTGACAGCTGCGAAAACCATAGATCCGGGCATTGTGTTTACAACTAAAATATTAAAATTGCTTACAAGTATTTTATTAAGATCCCACCGTGGCGAACCCGTGACAATACATTTGTTGGCCATCACCGATTATTAAATTATACTGACCTGTAGAGGGGTAAGTGATGGGGCGACCAGCAGGAGGGGGTTGTATAGTAGGAGTGGAAGCAACAACTGTGATGGCCAGGGGAGTCACCGGAGCTGTGGTGACTGCAGGGGTAGCGGCAGAAGTACCTCCGGCTCCTCCGCGAGACTTTGAGACCACTGAGTGGAGAGCAGCACCCAGGTATCCATACTCACGTCTGGTAATTTTTTTATAAAAAACTGAATAAATTGGCACCACATACACTTATGGTTTATGGAATTTGATCATTGTAAAATAATATTAATTTCTTTTATTAATTCAATCCCAAGAATAATAATTTTGTTGTCTATCTATCTGTAACTTCCTGTAACATTCGTAACTTCATAACATTCGTAACTTCTTTTTAAAAAACTTTTTTCTTATTTTTTTTCTCCTTTTATAATTTTTTTTTTTTAATAAATAAATAAATTCTTATTCTTTAGGAACCAACATGTAAAAGTACCATCATTTTTGACAGGTTACAGCTCGTTCTTTATAAATGTGTAGGTAGCTATAATTGTACTATGCTCACTAAAAAAACCTCACCTATCTCACTAGAAAAAATCTGTGTTGAGGTTATTAAATTAGAGAGAAAAAAATATGAAACTATGTTAATGGTAATCAAGATGGCCGAGCACAAGGGTTGATAAGATTGAAATACTGCCAGTTTTTCATTAAAGCAAAACCCCAATTATTCAAAATTTGCCATAATTCAAAGTTTTTAAATCCCACAAGTCTCAAAATATTAATTTCATAGTAAATTAATCCCGATAATTCAAAAAGCCTGGTAATTTATAATTTGAAATAATTTTTAACCCCTTGTGCCATAAATCAATACATTTTAGTTCGGAAAATTGAAATTTTTTGAAATTTGACGAAATTTAAAAAATGTATTGATTTTATTTGCAAGTGAGAACAATAAAAATGTCAATATTGGGTACTTTAGTAATAGAAATGTGCGATCTTTGTTTTTTTTATACAGAGATACAGACGTTTTTCACAAAATGAATGATTTTTTCTTGAGTGAGTTCCTAGTGAATAATACATAGTAAATAAGTGTTTTTAGCCAGTAATTGGTTTTGTGTGAAGCGCCCTTGAGGTGAGTACTCACGAAAACGGCGCTATATAAATGATCCAATTATTATGAGTATGGACTTGGTTGAATCATTATCATAATCAATTTAGTACAGTAATTATATATTTTTTTAACCAATATACCTACCTATGTATTATTAAAAATCTATGACCTTTATTTTAAACACCGTTTTTCTGACACTTGCTTGATTTAAAACATTCATCAGAGAAGATATAGAAAGACATCAGAGAAAAAATAGAATAAAATTTAAAAAAATAAAAAAATTACCTGTAATCATCAATATTGTCTGGAGAATTTCTGATTGTTTTTAATACTGGAGCCAAAACTTTGACTAAAAGATGTTTGATGTGGCCGGCAGCCAATTTGTCAGCGTTAGTTGGCGCATCTATGTTTGCCTCTATTCTTTCTCCTATCCATCGCACACGAGGTATTATAAATACCTGTAAATAATTTAAACAATTTAAAAATATATTTTATGATTAGATTTGCTTTTACCAAATGGCCAAGGGTTTGAGATTGGTCTCGGAAAACCACTAAATTACCATAGTATTTAGCTTAGTTTTATAAACAGTGAGAATAATTTTGTGCCCATGTATTTGATGTACATACAAATATTGAATTAAAAAATTTAAAAACTCAGCAATTGACATTTATAATATAAAAAATATGTACCTATGTAAGATCCGATGATGGTCATATTATATACATAAATGCTTATAAAAAATTAACAGCATATAAAAATTATACATTTCAGCATGAAAATCCTCATTCTGTTATCTCTATATCCTTATTTTGTTATCTCTATTTCTCTCATTGGGATTCGGATATACATGCAGGGTGTTTCGGAGCTAGTAGCAAAAACTTTGGGAAAACCTTCTTCAATTAATTTTGAGTAGAAAACATTCTTTACACTTTGGGTTAAATGTTGATACTTATGGAGATAAGCAACATCAAAGTTAGAATTCTTTTCTCAATATTGCTGGCTTATCTTTTGTATAATGCCAGAATATCATAAAAATAATTTATATTGAATATTAAAAATTCATACGCTCTTATACAAGCCAAATAAAATTATTAAAACCTTTGAAAACCTCATAAATTTAAAAAGTATTTTTTCTAACTTTTTTGTCATTTCATTTTTCAATTGTATGAAAGTGAAAATTGGTTTAATATTCCACATATAAGATACTGTAGTGATAGTGCAAAGTTTTACAGAAAATAAGTCAGAAATATTGAAAAAAAATCGCAGACTTTTATGTCTTCATAACTGTCGACATTTCACCCAAAGTGAAAAGAATATTTTCTATTAAATATTTAACAAAGAAGAATACCCCGAAGTAGCTATGAATAATGTTGTAAATACTATATGAGGGCTGCATGATAAGTTTCCGTGTTAAACAAATAATTGCGCCACTTATGTAAAATCTGTATGCCATTATTTAACGCCGTTCTTTTGAACGACAACTGTCAAAATATCAGACAGATATACCAAATAGTTTCGTTTTGATAGCTATTGAAATTGGCAATTTTTTGGGTTTGTATGCAAAAAGAGCAATATCGGTCAATAATTTGATTCTTTTTTTGAATGAGAAGATGTGTGAGAAAATCAAGTAATGAAATGAAGCAGCGTGCCATTTATAAAGACCATATACCTGGACCATAGTACATAGTTATAACGAACCCCGTTTTACCGAAAAATGACATATATCGAATTTTTTTTCAAAATTAATCCCCTACAATCAATTTTTCATACAAAAATGCACCTATATAGCGAAATTTCGTTAAAATGTAAAACGAAATAATTTTAGTTCCGTGCGAAAAAATGTCCATATATTTACGTAAATATATAACGAATTTTTTGTCAAGATGAAAATATTATTGGTTGTCATGGAGCGAAAGGCGACAGGAGATAGTTTTATGGTGACCCGTCGTAAAAAGCAATAAAACTCAGATGCGCAGGGACTCCTGCAATCTTTGTATTTTTGGTGTTTTTAAATTGAGGTCTTTAAAATTTATCCTTGAGATCATAAATCTTAATAGGCCCCTTCATACAGTTTACCATAATCACCGCGAAGTCCAGTTGGGACATTAGTTTTATTGCCGATCACGTAATATATTACAAAAAAAAATTCATACAAATTATACACGTATCGAAATATCTTATTATTTATAACGAAAAAAAGTTTGTTAAAACAAAATAATAATATTGCGCATTGTTTCTTGCGCTAACATAGGGATAAACTTAACAGCGAAAACCTCGTCGCCGCCCGCGCTGTTTTTACGCACACTGTGATATATTCCAAATCTAGCGGAACTTAATACAATGTATACTAATTTAATTTTTATCTCCGGACGTACTGAATAGATTTTTATGAAACTTTTCCTGAATGTTCATAAATATATTCTTTATATGTACACATTACTAAAATCTATTCAAATTCATGCAAGAAAAGAAAACAAAAGTCGGTTCATTCGACTTATATTTGCACAAATTGAGCTTGTTTTATATACAACATGTCACGTAATTAAGGAAAAACCTGAAAGTACTTTGTTAAGAATCGGCTACTGGTCTAAAATGTTTAAGCAACCATGACCTAATATCAATAGTTATGGAGATACGCAGTATCAAAGTTTGCATTTTTTTTTCAATATTTCTGACTTATTTTTTGAAAAGAGTTGAACTATCATTACAGTAACTTATATCGATTATGAAAAATTTATTTGCTTCAATACAACTTCAATAAAATGATAAAATCCTTGTAAAAAACAACTGTTTTCAATTTTTGTAATTAATCGAATCTTGCGAAGGGTGGAACTCTGTTTTTGCTTTCTTGACAAGATGGTAAGCTAGATAAATATTTCAATTTTTACCCCTCGACTGTTGTCTCAGTGTGTTATACTGGTGGGTACTCAATTTGGCATTGACCGTTAGTGTCAAGGCGGCTTCTAGAGAGAGTTTGACTCTGGTACTCCAAAAATTCGTCTCGCTTTTTTTATTCGAGTAGCTCAGTAAGGAGACTCGGCAGCTACCTCTTTCATTACTTTGACTGCATCCCTTTTCCCGGATGATCTCGGACTAACTTCAGTGGCGACCGTTAATTCTTCTTGAGTTTTTGTAGAAACTAGATCTATGATTTTTCTCTTTTGGATTTTCGAAATACATTTTCGAATGATTTCCAAGGTCTACGTGATCTTGTACAATCTCGTAAACCTGCTGAACTTGAGAAACTGAAGTCGAGAAACTTAGAAGGCAATGATACCTATTGTATCTTCAAACCACCCATCATGTTCAGCCAAAAATTTCAATAATTTTCTACAGCTTTTCTCCAACTTCGCATCTATTTTTGCGCTAAGACTGCTAACGTACATTTTTAGTTCTCAAGGCGTGCTTTCGAATCAACCTGGTTGTGTTTTTGTATTATAAAATTCTAAATGCATCTGTTTTGATCCTTTTTTGCCACTTAAAAGCCATACTTAAAATATTTATCTTTTCATTATTGTAGGTACTCCTAAAGAAAATTAAAAAATATTGTATGAGTGTCGAAAACACGTGCCGCCAAATTTAATGAAATCTTACAGAATATGAACCAAAGCAGTAAATAAAATTATTTTCTCATTGGGTACCCATGGATATTTTTGGTAAATTCAAAGCAAAGTCACACTTCTTCAAAAATATTACAATTTTGACATGTACAAGTAAATGGCTTTGTATCTGGCAATAAAGTATATATATTGTAATACAGTTTACTTTTTAAAGAAGCCATAGACGTGAAGATAAAATATATATGTGTATTAGTAACTGTACTTCGAAATAAATTCACTTTATTCTTGATCACAATGACTCAAATTAACGAACAAATTTGCTATCAGAATGACGGCCTATGCAAGTGTCACTTTGCCAGGTTGCTATATGAAAACGGGTGCTGTTATATAGCAAATAATTATCAAAACATATAGTCTAGGTAATTAGCTACTGTGTATATTTTTTACTATTTTATACTATACTAATTTTTATTTGCTTGCTTTTTAATTTTTGAATAAAGTTCCGCTAGATTGCGAATATATTACAGTGTGCGGCGGGGCGAACCGCGCCGCAACTGTGTCGCCTGCGGAGTTCGAGTCGGCCGTTTTGAACGCTTCTACGATCATTTATTACGCAATATTATTAGATTTTCACTATAATCATCAACTTTCATCACTCTTTAGGTTATAACTGAACGTTTATATTGATTGGATTATTTACGTACGTATGTCATTTTCGAAGGCCAGAACCAGAATTACCGGCGCGGGGATTTCGCGGCATTTTCTCACTAACATTATTGCGTTGATTCAAATTATCACGCGAGATACGTACATATTTTGAGTTTTGACTATTTGTAGTGGAGTTAAAATAAATACAAAACTAAATAAGGGAAAATAAATTATAATTTTCAGAGACCCATATTTTACCGCACACGAGAAGTAGCGGCAAAGTACGAAATTTATGTGACTACTCATTTTAAAAGTGTGTTGATTCCTCAGGGACATTTTTAGTTTTAAATAACTTTCTTTGTTTGCTGAATGCCTTATTATGTTAGCATCTATATGAATTGACAATGGGGTTTCATTCAAAACCATTTGCGACCTTTTTTAAGGCCGGTACTTTTTTCTATGACGCGAAATATACATACTAGGAAAAATTTTTTTTTCGTTATATATGGGAATTTTTTATAAGAAATTTTATTTTTCGGTCCCTTGGATTTCGCAATAACGAGGTTTTACTGTAATGGTTTAATGAATTCATCAAGCATAGCGAATACCCATTTAAGATGAAGACAACCCGGGCTTTCCGATTGAGATCATTAAGGAGGATATGGTTAACAAAATCCACGATATGTTAGCGACTGCCGGGTAAAGATCAGAGAGATTGCTGACATTGTAAACATCTCTATTGAACGCATACAAAATATCCTATATGAAAAATTAGGCATAAGAAAACTGTAGCCTGATCTAATCTAACGCGGGTACTTATCCAGTATATTAAAGTACCCGCATTAGGTTCATGTACAGTAGAAGTCATGACTCCAAAACAAAATAGGTCACGTTTTTTAAATATTAATATTTTATACATCCTTTGACCTGTACATATTTGAAATCTTGGTAATCTTGAAATGCGGATGAAACAGCGTAGCAAAATACAGCAACGAGGGAAATTTTACGGCAAATTACAAAATTTCTGAGAATGAAAAATTAAAATGTTTTTATTTTAATTTTGCGAAATAATAATTATCAGTGAATATGTATTATTTAACTGTGATTGGTTGCAGATATTTTATATGAACCGTATGTTTTTTTTAAAGGTCGTCCTCTTGATGACGTTGAATAAGAATTCAAAGAAACATTGAGAGTCGTTTCTTGGAAAAACATACAGTTCGTATAAGTATAAAATATCCGCAACCAGTTAGAGTTAAATATGTCTAACGACCGTAATAACAACCTTAACTCTTGAATATGTATTAGTTAACTCTACTAAACGACTTACATTAGAGAGATATCACCAAACATTAATAATTTGAGGAAAGAAAAGCTTTCAACAGTTAATTTTAATATTGTTTAATCTTTTATCGCATACTTAAAATAAAAAAAGTATATTATTGACATGTTTAGCGTTAACATACATCATGTTTACTTGAGTTTAATTAAAATTATTAATATTTTACCACTCAAGTTTCAAAAGTATATGATACTCTCGAAATTCGAGTGTATATAGAAAAATCATAATTCAACTTACGTAGACAAAACATAGTTTATATTTTCTATTCATTTAATGATCATTGAAGAAAAATAATTGTGTTTTCCACCATCTGTTTTAATTAAATAATAATAATAATAATAAAAATTCAATGAATTTAGATACATACTTTAATAACCTCAGGACCCAGTTCAGAGAGCCCGTGGATGGCTCCATATAAAGAAGCCAGAGGGGCTCTTTCATTCTGTTGTAATAGCTTCTCTGCAGCAGAAAGATCTTTTGTAGCAGCGCCTTCAGCAACAGGGGGTGGTGGAGGATTTAGAGCTCTGCTAAAAAGTCTGCAAAAATGTCAAACTGAATTTAATACAAAAAAGGTCTGAGCAAACATTATCGGCAGATAAATTATAGTTATGAACAATAGTCAATGATGATATATAATTAATAGTATAAAATGAATCTAACATTCAAAATACAGTAAGTTCTCAGTGTACTTTGTTTAATTTAGGGCTACTATTCTGTACATTAAACAGAGTGCCTCGCAACAGATGGTAAATACATAACAGAATAAGTATGTTTGCTTCATGGAGTTTTTAAAAAGCATAGAACAATTTAGTTATGTCTAAGAGTCATTTTCCATTACAGTTCTAACTAACAAGTTATTAATATAAAACCTTGTGAACATGTATATACATAACAATATAAATTAAAGTAATTTTTTATGTACATATATATTTATTTATTTGGTCAACATACATGGCCATAAAGCTTTTATAGTCCGTCCAACTTATCTGGAGAATAAAGGAGGGCGTCCCAATCGTTGTGGTACTGCTGATAGTCTAAAAATTATCTCATTTGTAGGGAATTTTTTGCAAATTCGTTTTTTCTTAAATTAGTTATTAAGCAATATACGACACGATAAAAAACAAAAAATGTAAACTAACGTACAAATAAATTTATCAAAATATACATTCGTAAAATACACAACGTCACAAAATGGCGTTTTTTCAAAATCAAAGAAAAATACAATTTTTAGGAAAAAAAACAAACAATAATAATTCTTTTAGGCCGGCGCCACATTACGCAGATCTTCCGCCGCGTCTTTTCCGTTGCGCCAAATCGGCAAAGCAAATAGATCGACCGATCATCCGCGTAGTGTGTTTAATAAGCGCATATTGTATGGAAAGAAATGTAGCGATGTTCCACGACAGAAGAGACGCGGCGGAAGATCCGCGCAGTGTGGCGCCGGTTTTATTCGGTGTCTCATACCTAATGATCATGACCACCATGTTTAACTCAGTAACACGTAAGGATATCAATCGGTTTAGGGCCGTTGTATCAACTTGGTTTATAGTAATCTTTCGTTCAAAGCATACTCGAAAAAAGACTCGAAAAAAGAAGACTCGCTCTCGAAAAAATCTATGCTTTAAATGAACTATTGCTATAAAGTAAGTTGATGCAACCAGTCTTTAATGTGCATAAATAAAAAAGTTTATTTTTGAAAAAAGATGTTTCTACAAATGAACTCGTTAATTAATTAGGTAATAAAAAATATAAATAATAAAAATTCTATGTAAAAAATTATCGAATAAAATATGTTCTAAAACTTTTCTCATCTTACGGCTTCTAAATCAATTTTTCCACTTATCCTTGTTCTTTTTTTTCCGGGTGTAGATATTTTAATGCCTATTTCCACGGCCACTTTACCTTCTTTAACTATTTTGTAAATTGCCGATTCAGAAATACCTGAAGAAATTGTATAATAGTAAAATAAAAAACTAAGTATGGGAAAATCATTATAACTGCATGGCAGCACTAACCTGAAGTGGCGGCAATAAGTCTATGAACAAAATCAAACGGTATAATTGGGGCTTTTAGACGTTGTTCCTCTTCAAAAAACGTGTGCATTTTCAAGATTATTTCCAGAACACTGCTTTTAATGGTTTTTGGCATGGTGACAATCTAAATTTTTCTTTAAAAACTATCGAAACAGTCGTGAACCCCTCTGTAAACAAAGTCTGTGAAAGGTCTGTCAGCTGTAGATAATCCAATATGGCGTCGTTAGTTCCAAATTTGGCCATTCTTCAGATAAGTTAGACGGACTATAAAAGGTCATATTTCAAATAAATAATGAATTCACAGAAAAAGAAAGTAAAAATAAAAAAATATTGGTTAACAGAATATATTGTCACGAGATGGTAGATGCAGAAAGAATTACATACAATCAAGGATTTTATAACACTCTATAACCTTTACACTAAATTGGAAACAAGTACAATGCTCTGGCATAATTCAATAGCTTCCTGAGACGTCTAGAATACGGGTCTCAATAAATAAGGGAACATAGTGCTGCACAGCCAGAGTTATTTTTAGTAGTCAAAATATGTATTTTTTTAAATAGAGGTGCGTAAATGTAATACGTGTCACATCAATATTTTTACTATTTTCAAAATAACCTAAATGCTTGTGCTATGAAAATAGGACTAATTCGTTGGCCTCCTGGAATGAGCGTCTGGAGTGTCTGAGCACTAGACAAACAAGTATGTTTGTATATATATCAATAATAATGTATTCAATATGTTATCAACAACTATTTCGAAAGAAAAATTTGTGTTTTTACAAAAATATGGATATTGCTGTGTTTGCGGTCAATCATTGCTGCTTTTGCTATTTACATAATTAAATATTTGCTACCTTTGCTATGATATTTTAGTCTAAACTCGGCATCAACTGTCACTTTAGTAAGAAGCAGCCATTTTGACTCGTGACAAATCCTTTAGCGAAAACGGAAACAGAAACAGCATATATTATGAAAAAAACCTTAAAAAAAATACAACATTTTATAAATATAATTTTTTATTACATTAATATTCAAAATAAGTAGCCGTAAGTTATTGCACTAATGGCAAAAGATATTTGTATGGATTTCATTTCCACCACATAAAGGGATCCTCAGGTAGAGTCGTGCAATCGTTTTTCTTTTTTGTACTCCTGAAGGTGTGACAGTGTCTCCAAAAGTTGACTGCAATTCTCGTTATTTGTAGTCGAGTCTTGCTGGTCTTCATTCATAATTATTAAAATGGATTCTAATATTTGTAAAGATAAATTCATCTTTGTTGATGATGTAGGTTGGATTTCATTATCAATTTGAGTTCTGCATCTTTTGGGGGAAGATATGCCATCATAGCACGCGCCCCTCCCCACTCAACCGTCGTAAAGTTACAATCAAATTTCCGTTATAAAAGTTGCGGAGATAGAAGCAGAAATGGATGTGAAAAAGCACGCAGAACTTCAGCAGCTGCGGAAGCAGATGCTGAAGTTCTGCTGAAGCAGTTGCATCACCACTTTCTACACTAGAAGGATATTGCTGTTAAAATAAAACACAAATCACTTTGTTTTCACCACTTTATTAGATTAAACAATCTACATGTTTCGAGAACAATGTTCTCTCCTTCAGGATTATTGTGTACTAAAGATTTTTAAAAGTTAGTACACAATAATCCTGAAAAAGAGAACATTGTTCTCGAAACATGTAGATTGTTTAATCTAATAAAGTGGTGAAAACAAAGTGATTTGTGTTTTATTTTAATAATAATGTCACCACAAAGTTCAAGCCTTCATACAGAAGAAGAAAAAATATTCTTCGAGCAGTTAGATATTGCCGTCTTTGCTTTTAATAGTGATTTTTGACGGGATAGTTATATTTCCTGTAAAATCTTGAATTCAGTAGATTCTAGATTAGTAATCCTCAGTGACCGCATTCAAAACATTTTTATTTTTTTGAATATCGCTGCCTTTGCTTTTATACCCTTCGTATTGTGATACAAGCATATATGTTTAACCATTCTAATTAATACAATAAAAAAGTATACTGGGAAAACATTCTGTAATGTAAAGATTATGTCAAAAAATAAATAATGCTGGCTGATGTAAAAATACCTGGTGACCCTTGTCTGCACGTTGTTGGTAGATGTGTTGAAATTCTTGCAGATCTGAGCCATCAGCCGTGAAGCAAAGTCTCTGAGTGCCCAATGATTGTCCATTTCTGGTCGCATACATAACTGACGGGAGACAATACATGTCGATACCGATGGAATCAGCTCGTGAAGCTATTGAAAAAACAATAATAATTCAATGCAAGGCTATATAGACAAACCAGAGCAATTATTGGTATTAACCTTTTTTTTTATTCATTTTAAATACAGCACTATATACTAGGTTTATAAAATGCTAAGAATTATCTTCCTTAAACATACGACATTGAAAATCATATTTAATCCTGTCTCTACAAGGTCAAAAAGTGTGTGTGTAATCACGCACACGGTCAGGCATGTAATGTGCACTCACGGCATTTAAAGGGTTAAGACAATTATTGGCATAATATTCAAATTACTGTTACAAATCAGTGCCAATGTTATTTTTTTTCGGAAAAATAGAGGTATACACATTTGTGAAAAATATTTGTTTATGGTTATCTGCCCAAGCTCGGTTTTTAATAAGCAGCAGATAATCGGCTATCACTGATTGCTTGCTGCTAGGCCCTGCGGGCGGCTGTCTAGTGCGCTGCGCGGGCGATAGTAGCCGCTGCGCGGCCATTTTTGTCATTATATTAATAACACGCATACGGGACAAAAGATATTCATTATTTAAAGTGACAAATAGACAAATGCTCAGTCAGTCGCATACTTTATTTTATTTTTGCAAAAACATGATCGTAAAATCTAAATTACTCGCATAAAAGGCAATTTTCGTCTACATAAAATTTCCCTGACAATAAGCAAATTCATTGAGATAATAATTTAACATTACCTACTTAAATTATCATTATATACTTAGATTAAAATTAATTTTAAATATATCTTTTAGTCATATTATATCAATTTGTGAAATAACATTAACAAGATATATGTCATTGGAGACTTTTTACATGTCTCTTTAATCTCTACAACTTTTCTTAGAAAGCATTCATACATCCTCTTACTATTAAGGTAGCATTAGTGAGAAATGCATTCGTTCAACCGTTTTGTCATCAACTTACGTTGTAAAATTGGTCTCCACCTAAAGCCCTTTTATTTTAACAGGATAATATCCAGCCTACATTTGTCTACCCTGAAGGTCCATTCTAAATATTGGTGAAAGAATTTTTAAAATCGGATGAGTAGTTTTGGTGATTATCTCCTACATCTAAACTTACAAACATTACCTCTTTATAATATTAAGTGTAGATAAAGCAGCATACTCAGATCACACCGGCTCTTTAACAGGATCCAGGATAAAGTATTCTATTTAAGAAAGACAATTAAATTAGTATGTGTAAGCTGCGCGTATGACGCTTGCACTGCTTCGTTGTGTTAGTGTTTACGAGTATAAAAACCAACACAACTAAACAATGTGCCTCATACGCACGGCTTACATAAATTAATTCAATTGTCTCTCTTAAATGGAAAGAGGTCTATAAATTTGGTATTTTCATGACACTATTCACACTTTTGTTACCTTTTTTGCCTTATCATTTTCAGACACCATAACACATGGAATTCTTTTACATGAATTATTAATTACAAAACAACTTTGTTAAAATTTATCCTTTTAAATTCAAAGTTGGCTACTATAAATTATTTAAGGGTCCAAATTATCAATTTCCTACAAAACTACTTTTATTAACTAGAGTTAATCAGATAATGAGTGTTTAGGAATAGAGGTATTCGGGTATGAAGGAACCGTTCATTTTGAACGCATCATTTAAAAGAATCAAATGATTCGATTCCTTTGATCCAAAAGGTTTGATTCTTTTGACTCTTTGATTCTTTTTGATTTCGAGTCCGCATTCCGCGTCCGATTCCTTTTTGCATGAGTCCACGTGTTCATATAACGGGGTATATGAACACGTGGACTCCAATGACCCGCCAAATACTTTATGCTTGTGTTAGTGATTTATTTTTGCGTGTGTAAGTCATTCTTTTTTGGATGTATTTATGATTCATTTTATCGTGATTGTGATTCACCATCACATATGTATATATTTATGTGTTGGAGTTTACAGGTTTATTGTTTATTCAACAGGCTTTGATGAATGTATTATCATTTCTAGAGTTTTATAATATTTTCGACTTAAAATTAACTTTTTATTAAGTAATATTTTTTTGTGAAAGGTGATTATTTTTTATGTATTAAATGTGACATATTTATTTTCTAATATCCATTGATAGTACATAAATCGTTTTAGTATTTTTTAATATTTGTATTTTAAAATTTTCTTTTTCTTTTTAAAGACCATTGTTCATTTACTTTTTTGTCAAGTTATTGTGACGGCTTAAAATTTTACGGATTTAAAAATGACGGATTTAAAAAAAAATAATATAACAATAAACAGAAATTTTAGTATTAATCTTTACCGAAATTGATTTTTAACGTGTATTTTATTTCTTAATATTTCTACATTTTTGTTATATTTTTATATCAAAATGATAATTACACATTTTCTTCACACTAAACTATTTTACTGTTAATGTGTTTTATTATTTAATAGCATTTTCGATTTTTACAAAGCGATTTTTACAAAACAAAGAATTTTACAATTTTTACAATTATTTTTAAAATCTAGACGTTTTGCTAAAAGCGTAAATCAAATATATAAAACCGTCGAATTAAAAACCATGTGAAAGTACTAAATATTAACAATGTCATTTAGTCAGAGAAAATTATCTTGTTCACTTGACAGATGGCAGATCTAAAATACCCAATGGGCAACGCATGCCGCATGCACCGACACGCTGACAAATTGATGACCGACTCCTACCTACCCGTACCCGGTACACTAAAAGACCGATTTTGTTATGATTCCATCATTCAAAAGAATGAACCTTATCTAAACGACTCACTTCAAGACCGAATCTGTAAACGATTCGTTCAAACGAACGAATTAAATGAATCGATTCTTTTTGATTCAAGCAGTCGAAAGAACCGATTCCTTGAAAAGAATCACAAACACCACCTCTATTTAGGAATTCAAGTTAATGGGAATATATTTTAGTACTAAATGGTGGCCCTCGTAGTTCAATGGGCAGGACACTGGCTTCTCATATCAGAGGTTCCGGGTTTGATTCCCAGCGAGGTCACAAGACATCAAAATGATTTAGCTCGGGTATTTTTGTAGTGTGGAATTTATTGGAATTCAGCCTCCTGGCCTGTCATAGTGTTAAAAAAATAATTAATAAGTTATCGCTGTGGCTGAGATATTCACTTATTTAATGAGCCTGGGGCCGCGTCTCATATATGCGACGAAGCGCGACTGTCCCCAGGGGCCGCGTCGCATATATGCGACAGGCACAAAATAAATTATTTATCGACGGCCGCGTATCGAATTTGAAAAACGTAATTTTTTCCCAATAGAGAAATCCTGTTGTGAACTGTCGTTCCATTTTCAACTCAAAAACATCACGGATTATATTTTAAATCAACAATCAAAACAGAAGTTTTTCTGCCGTCAAAATCGTATAGAATTGTTATAGATGGCGCCCCGATCGCGTGTTGTGCAATCGAAATTCAAATATTCCATCGTCAAGGTCACGCGCAATGTGCGCGGGAAATACGAATTATTTTTTTCGATTTTCGATTTATTTGTACACGTATATACAAATATATACGATATGTTTTGCGATATTTGTCAGTTTTTGTTGGTTTATGATTCAATTGAATACTAATAGTGATTTATTAACAAAAATACACGCAATTTTGTTGCGTTTATTTGAAATATGTGTGTGTGTGAAAGTGTATCATATTTATATGTTATGAGTGCGATGTCCCGTTGTGTGCCGTGCCATGCAACAACATATACCACATAGAAGAAGATTATTATTATTAATAGTAGTGTTGTCTCTAATAAACAAATAAAAAATAATAATTATTTTTCAGAAAATGTTGCGCTGGCAACATTATCGAAATTCAAAAAAAGATTATTTTTTTACTCAAATGATAAAAAAATCATTGCATTTCGACACTTACGATAAAATAATATGAATATGTGTGGTTTTTTTTTAATATACGCATGTTTTCATGGTTTTTTTGTAAAAAGAAAAATCACAAAAAATTCAGAAAATTTCCGTCCCTTGCCCGTATATTGCTTTGGAATTTTTTAGGCCCTCAACAAATTAATACAGAGTCAATACTTATGTAGGTTCAATAATAATAATAGGTTTAATATAATACTACATAATAATAATAATAATAATAATAATACATAATTACATTTATGTATTAAATTTTGTCTTTGCTATGTAAATGTTATATAAAAAAATAAATTAAATTAAATTTAATTGAATACAGCATTCAAGACATGCATCGATACTTACATATTTCTCAAGATATAAAGTTTGATTGTCTAGCAGCGCTTTCACCATCCTCATCAGGTATATAAGAAGAGCCAGATTATTTTGGACCACATTCACCTTCACACCTTCCGAGATGAAGGTGCACATCCTGGGGAGCATTTCATGAAGACCAGGATCGCAGGCCAGGGATTGTAATGCTTCCTGAAAATACAAGGGAATCAATGATAATGCAACAATCATAAATATAGAAATAAATCAATGAAGAAATCGAAAGAAGTTTGTGATAATTAATGGAGTGTAACGCTCCCCAATCATTTCAAACAGTAAGAAAAATTTAATCTCAAGAAGAAACCTAGAACACACATTTGGATACTCGCAGAGAAAATAAACATTGAGGATCCAGGTCTCAGAGATGAGTATCTTGAGAAAAAAATTTTTTTTGCTCGATTACATGATAAAATACGACCACATAAGAAATGAAATCAATGTTAGTTTACATAGGGACCGTCAATATGAATGAACTTATTATTTTGATAAACAACCATAAAAAAATATTATACAATACATTTGTATCAACGGTCCCTATTATATGGCATGAATAGTTAATACTTTAATGATTTAAAGGTTAAAGTACACTTTAAAAGCGTAATTTGCACTGCAACCTTTAAATAATTAAGTATTGACTCTGTATTCGGGCCAATGAATAGAAAATATTCTTTATAGTTTGAGTAAAATGTCAATGGTTAAAGAGATAAACAACATAAAGTTTGCATTTTTTTAAAAATATTTCTGACCTATCTTCTGTATAACGTTGGAGTATCATAAAAGTAACTTATGTTAAGTATTAAAAATTCATTTGCTTTGATACAGGTCTAATAAAATGATTAAAACCATGCAGGAACTTCAACCAGATTTTTTTGCAAGGTTTACTTATTTAAGTATGTTTTTGTATAAATACTATATAAATAATATAGCTGTTACTTTCAATAATTTTCATATAAATACAAGTTGCAGTTACATAGATAATGCCATTATATGGTAAAGTGCGTCTCACAAAAATTAAAGAAGTAGAACTAAAAAAATAAGTGTTTTTATTTTCATATGTGACATTGAGCTCAAACGATCAAAATTGAATTTTTTGAGATACAATAATATTGACGGTGATTTTGTTTGACGTAATATAAAATGGCTGAATTTTTTTGAAGCACGTATTTTTTCATAAATAAATTCAAGCATTACTCCAAACACAACAGCAGTTCAATATAAATTAACTAAAAAAATTGATATATGTGAAATAAAATAAAAAAATTTAAAATGAAATAAAAAAAACAAATCATAGAAGATTCATCTTCCAAGGCCCCGACGAGATTCGAACTCGTGATCTCCTGTTTACTAGACAGGCGCTTTAACCAACTAAGCCACGGCGCCGATATCACCTGCAGCCCACATTTCACAACATATTCTTATCACAATATTGAGCCATACTTATCTACCTACCTACCACACATTGTTCGGGAAATAAATTATAGAATTATCTACAATATTTTTTGATTGATAAACAAAGCGCTTTTGCAATAATGATTACATCATAAAAATATACTCACAATGAATATTAACTAGATCTAATGACAAAAAAAAAATTGTTTGTATGTGACTTTTAGACTTATTGTATGTACATATTTAGGATTCTAAAATAATATTTTATTTACTATCACCTAAAATCAATGAAGTGATATTAATTTATATTTTACATTTTGATTTATTTTTTTATGTTTTTAAATAGGACTATGTTCATACTAGACAAATCAAAGATGACTAAATTGTGCACGCTAAATCTTTTATATAAATAAAATATAAAACTTGTGAAGTTATGAACACGCAGAATTATGAAATTGTAAACATACTGAATCACATAATTTCGTATTTATACAGATAATAATGTATTTATTTTATCTTGACACAAACGGGAGAGCTCACCGCGAGTCTAATTGTTTAATGTAAATAAGTACCTACGCAAGTGGTGTATTTTGGATTTATTATTATATTTTAGCGCCGTATAACTGTGTGTTATTATGGGTATTTTTTTTACATTTCAATAATTTAGAATCGCATACAAATTTTGCATCAGTGTTATGACACAACAAGAGAACATCTTGTTTAAAGTTTTTAAATCTAGTATAAAAATTGTTCTTACTATAAAACAAAAACTTTAAATAAATAATAAAACAAAAAATTGTGCCATGTAGCTACGTGCCTGTGTATTCTTTAAAGTTATTACTTTTTTGAGCGGGATAAATTTTTGATTGTAACGGAAGTTAAATAAAACTTTTAACATGTAGCGGGAATGCGAAACCACAAAATGCATGTGCATCCATTAAACTGTCAAAAATATATTCACTTGAATTTAGTGTTCCAGTAATATAAATAATGTATTGTCGACCACCTTGAATCGAGTACCAATCATAAATATGCTCAATTCAAAAGCGGACGAATGATTGGTTATTGAATTGAAAATTAAAACTGTTTATTGAATTACAATTTCAGATGCATAATCGAAATGCCAAAAAGAGGCTTTTCATACAGATTTCTGCATTTCATGTTATTGTCAATGTTTTTTAAAAAGTTTTCATTTGTCACCATGTCAAAAACGATTAAAAGTGATAGTCGAGAAATTATTGATTGCAAAAGTGACCTAATTGTCAGATATTCATTTTCAAAACAAAAAACAAGTTTACTCATTCGACATTCAATGCGGCTGTCAAAGTTGTATACCTAGTTTCAAAATTTTTGAATACGGAATCGTTTTAGGCTGAAAATCGATTGAACATGAAAGTGGGTAGATACAAGGACTTTTTTGAAAATGCACACTTTTTTAAGAAAGTTTTCATTTGCCCCAATTAATTTAAACTAGCAGGAAAGCAATCGGCTTCGCCGATTGCTTACTGCTAGGCCCTGCGGGCAGCTATTGCGGCCGCTCCGTGGCCAACGAAGCCGCTGCGCGGCCAATTGTATCTGGCAAACTTCCATTTTTGCTATTGTGGCCGCTTCGCGGCCATATGTGTTTGCTGTGCAGCAAACACAGTTTAGATATAATTAAGACAAAGTCTTTATAACCGATTAATAAGTCAGAGCAGAATAAACCATAGTTCGATAGGTAGGTACCTACTCTCTTCTCTTCTCACGGTGTTGATTACTTTTATACAACATTATAAAAAATTAATCTTCGTTTAATTTTTACATAAACAAATTCGAATGTTCAAAACCAAAAATGTAATTAAAATTTCAACAAAAAAAATATTCTCGACCGTAAAAAAAAAATTCGATCCTGCCAGGATTCGAACCTGGCATCTTCCGATCCGCAGTGAGATGTGTAATTCACTGCGCCACCGGACGCGACAGACAGAGCGGCAAAATTATTGTATACAAATAGAAATCATCATCTAAATGCAGAAACGTACGACATTGCTTGGAGTAATTATAATATAGATATTAGATGTTACATTTTCGTAAGTATGAGTTTTAATTCTTTTCATGAAACTCAATTGAATAATCGAAAATGATCAGTGTAGATTTTTACAACTTAACACTTTGAGCATCATTAATATATAATTTGTCTTTATTTCAATTTTATAAGTGTAACTTCTACCTCGCGTACATGAGTACACATACAATTTTTTTTTTAATTTGGAGTTATTTTTTCGTAATAATATCCCAATTTTTTTTTGGGAGATTATCTGGGTTTTTTTATCAGGGTCATTTTTTTCCCTATCACCCCAGTTTTCTTCTAATATGTTAGATTTTGTTATAGTTTTTTTTTATCCCTTTTCACACCAAATATTCCCTATACTTTATTGGAAAAAATAATTAATACAAAGTTTTTTTCACCAACTATATTATAATTAAAAAATTAAGTGTTACGTTTTTGATATTATTTCACCATTAGCTAAGAAAAATGTAAGTTATTAGTATTTTTTTTTTGTCCTCTATTTTTTATCACAGCTTCAATATGTCTTGGCATAGAATTGACCAAATTTTGAAGGTTCTTACATTTCCTACATTATATGTATTTTTTCACCAATTTATCAACTTTGGCTGAAATAACAAAGATTATGCTGCTCTGATGAAACATTGATTGAATTAAATTGAAGATTGACGGAAAAAGAAATTGAAATGAAACAAATTTAACAAAGAGGTCTACCACAACAAATCTCCTTACTGTATCTCGTAATATAGCCCTAGGATTGGATGCCTTGGCCCAGACTTATGTTATAAATATACAGATTTCTCAAAGGCATTCGACCGAGTTGATCATGATATACTAACTGCATGAGTGCATCATTACGGATTCAATCAAAATTTATTAAAATTCTTCGCATCATACTTGAAAGACAGATTCCAGTTTGTATCTGTAGAAGGAAAATATTCAAAAGTCTTCCCAGCATTCTCAGGAATTCCGCAAGGATCAACCCTTGGTCCCTTACTGTTCTCGATTATGGTAGACAATATTTAAGACAGGATAAAAACAGCGAAATATGTGCTTTTTGCGAATGGCCTGAAAATTTATTCTAAGATTACAAGTACATATATGTAAATGTATTAAATTACAAAAAGACCTAGATACATTAGTGGACTGGACTGAGGAGAACACTCTGCATTTTAATATAAAAAAGTGTACATGTCCTACCTATAGTCGTTCGGTTACGCCAATAAAGTTTGATTACACAATTAATGAAGAAAAAATTTCACGCGTTGCTGAGGTCAAGGATCTCGGTATTGTCATACTGTTTTTAGGCTTCGTGACACACACATCAAAAGGATTTCCGAATGAGAAGTGCATTGAGCAAATGTATAATTTCATTATTCGTTCGAAATTGAAATATGGAATGGCAGTTTGGAGCCCACACTAAAGGAAATACATCGACATGATTGAGCAAATTCAAAAGAAATTCTTACGCTACTTATACATGCCCAGAACATGAGAATATCCTACATTCATGCACCATGAAGTACTGCTGAGGGGATGCAACTACCGCAGCCCCGAGTTGCGCAGACAGGAAAGCTTAGCCAATTTTATCTTTATTGTAAGGGGTCAACATTTTAATAAATATAATTGACGCTCCGAACTTGCTAGAGAATTATGCCTTTGTTTGTACCAAATAATTATTTGTGAATTCCCAAAATGCAGAACGAATGTAATGAATAAGCACACCATAACGCATAGTGTGCAACTCTTAAATGAATTGAGCGATCATGTCGATATATTTAATGATTGAAAACATCAAACAGAAGATTGCCACTATACAGATGCTCACTCATATGCAGTATAAAGAAAGCAAAATAGCGGAAAGCTTCAAATATTTCAGATCATCTTTTCACTATTTCATTATACCAAGATGGCGCATGGTGCAACACTGTTTCACCACCTACACCCTAAACAATAAGACACTCGGGTTTCTGTGAGATTAAAAAAAGTGCAATTAGAATGCATAGTATGTAAAACCACGGCAAACATCATCGATTGAAGTTAAATGGATAAAAACATACCGCTCTTCTGGCTTCATCAGATCCAACACAGGCTTCGGTGATTTCCTTGTAGTAAAGCTGTTGCTCCACACTAAGTTCATGGGTGGCCAACTGCTTAACATGAACAGTTTCTACATTGCGTAATTTATGCATTTTACCACTTCCAGGTTTGCCTGAAATATTAAAAATACAATTCAACTTATTGTGCTAGTATGGAAGGGTTCTGATAGTTAAGAGGTAGACGTATTTACTTATTTCTGTAACAGTGGTAAACATTTTAATCAAGGAGCCACAAAAAAAAAATCATTGCATATTGGTGAGGGTTTTGTTGAAGATAATTCCTGACAAAATAACAAACAAAAAATGCTTTTTTCTAAGTTGCGTAGAATATATTTCGCAAGTGGAATGTATTTAAATGATCAGTATTAATTCTAAACTTCAACAAGCTTAACATAAGGGTTGGCAAGTTGATTACACATGAAAGCTAATCCGTGAAAAAACATTGTGTCATTCATTATAAGGTGCCATGAAAATGCTTTAGGCATAATGCAAAATGAACGTATTTTGCAGCAACCAGCGCTTACCACGAAACCTCATAAAGAATACCAGAAGAAATCCCACAAAAAATGGAAATCTAGTATTCCGATAAGAGGTTGCCTCATGAGCAAATATCAATAAGATGGGCATTAAAAATTCTAGTAAATACTTGTAAATAAATGACAGCCTACTTTTTAGAATATGTAATATGTTTAAATAAACCATGTTTTATAAAATTTAAAAAAATACCTGCAGCATCCTTGTCGTTTGTTTTGTTGAGCTTAGAAATAGGATCCACCGATTCTAGTTTTTGGACCTCTTTACTAAGTGGCGGAGGATTTTCTGGTACGGTTGGCTGGACTCCATCCACACAGAGCCAATGAGCACGCAAGGAAGCCTCCAGAGGCACTTTAGGGGCAGCCCCTGATAATATTTCATTCAAATCCAACTCTTTCTCTTCTATGAAGTGAAGTTCCCTTCCGCCGCCTGAGGCAAAGCGGAATGGAAGTGAATCTAGTTGATAAAATCCATACTGAGGCTAGAAATAGAAAATATCTTTCAATACTATCATACGTACATCACAGTATAAATAAAACTTAGTCAAAAATATTTTTTGTTTACATTACAATGCGTATCTGCGTTGCTTAAGCAAAATAAAAAAATTACAAGGATTTTGATCGAACCTCGATATTTTTAATCTTTAAGGCATGATCTATGTCGTCGGTTGCCAGTTTTTGTCTCTTGGAATGATGCATAAATTTCGCGGCATCTTGTATTACTGTTTTTAACCTGTACGAAACGTCATCTGCCAAATCTTTTGCGGCTTCGTCCGATAAAAATCCGACTCCTATACTTTCGGCAATGACTTTCATTGATTCTAGAGAGAGAGATGTGCCGTACATAAGATCAGAATCACCCATTTTTATTGATAAATTAGGAAAATACGATGGAAATATCCGAATGACGTTACCGACGTCCACCAGCCGCCATTGATCAGATCACAGAATATAGACCAAAATAGAATGGCAACTGATATTTGCAAAGTGACATCTTGCGATTATGGGAGATATTATTATTTATTTATATATTTGTCCTTTTTTCTTTATTTATTTATTTATTTCAATTAAATTAATATTTAGACCGTATTCTGAAAATAGCAATATTGCTATTTCTGTATCTTGACAGTTATTGTATAACATTATAATGCTGTTAATTTTAACGTTTTAAGTTTGACAGGTTTGAAATTAACGAATTCAAATAATCAGATAAGCTCTAAAACGTAAACAAACGCTAAGTTATTCACATATTATGAATAACATATTTTACTTTCGTTTATTTACGTTTTAGAGCTTTCTGATTGATTGAATTCATTAATTTCAAATCTGTCAAACTTAAAATGTCAATACTAACAGCATTACAATGTTATAAAATAACTGTCAAGATACAGAAATAACAATATTACTATTTTCAGAATATGGCTGTTTGTTTCTGAAAATGAAAATTAGGTTTAACAATGAAAGATGTTACATTCAATTAAAAATTTATTATCCGCCAATTCTATAATAAGAGTCAGAAAGAATTGGCAAAGAAAACTGACAATTATTTTTAAATTAGTCAATTTTAAATTTTACGCACTACCTCTCTGTAAAAGAAAAATCTCGTGTTTAGAGAAGGAATACGTTTACATAATGAACATAATTTTAGATTAAAATACATGTTATTGTTTTAAAACAGTGTTCATATTTAAAATTCATTCAATTCAAAAAAATAAAATTAATATTTTAAAAAATACCAAAACTCGCAAAGAAAATAAAAATTCAATATTATATATTTTGTAATGATTAATATTTTAGAAAATTACATGTAACATTGATGAGTAAATAATTTACAGCACAAGTTACCATTTGGCAAAGGAAATCAATGATTTGACCACCTAATGATTATACAAAATAAGATTACACATCATATTCATGTGGCAATCAATTTCCATTGCCTGTTAATATTATTTACTAATATTATTCAAGTGATGTGATAAAAAAATGTCACATTCAAATAATATATTTTTTAGATTCAGAATGATTTTTTAAGTACTTGTATACAAAGGAAAAATTCAATGGATATTGATTAAAAACGTTGCAATATATTCCTACCCAATTCGATATAAAATATTTGGGAGCAATTATAAATCATAAACTAAACTTTACATTGAACACAAAATATGTAACAAAAAAAAGCAAAATGAATTTCACCCTTGGGAAAAATCAGAAGACATCAAAACAGATTTATGCAAAAATATATTATTTAACGCAATAATTGTCCCCCACATCAACTACTGAAGCAGTATACTGTTTCTGGCTAATGAAGAAGAATTTAAAAAATAACAATACTCGAAAAGAAAGCATTAAGAATTATACTAAAAATAAATCGATACACAAGAATTAAAATGGTACTAGAAAGTTTACCAATAATAGATAAATAATTCAATTTAATTATATTTCTGCTTATATATAAAATTATTAATGGACATCTTTGAATTATTAAGAAAAAAACCGACACAAACATGACCACTGCACAAGAGAAGATGAATAAGATTACATTTTTTTTAAAAAATCGCAAATTTCAATCATGCACAGTGCAACGAATCTATATGTAAAACTACGTAATTAATATAACAACTTTTAAAAGGAAACTAAAAAAAAAATATGTGATACTTTCAAATTAAATTTAAAATAATTATATGTAATGCTGTATATATAAAGAAATATAAAATTATTGCATTTCCTATTTTAAGAACAAATTTTAAAAATAATAAAAAAAGGGTAGGAATATCACCTAAATGATTAAAAGTTTGAAGATATAAAAGAATAACACATAATTAAATAGCATAATAATAATACATGAAGATTATTTATAACATAATATTTTAATCACCGTTCCGATACTTGATTAGGAGCGGAATGATGATAAACATAGTACATTCTAATGGGTTGACAGTCTTTACGACGATTCTTACATAAACATAATAATTATTCTAGATACACAACAAAAGTATTCTTTTCAATATTGTCATTTTACACTTCAATGTTCAGAATAATTATTTTCAATTAAATAAGCGTATACAAGAACAGATATCAATAACTCATCATTTACAATGCATTGCAAATAATATAACTGTAAGATCAAACGGTTTGAAACTAAAGTAGAACAAACAATATAATATTTTTTTATGCTTATAGCGTTAAAAACCACACATATATTGTATTATATCTTCATCAGGACAGTCGGACAATAACTTCCATAAATTTAATTTGTAAGAGAAAAAAGGCAAACAGTGTTAATGAATCACAAAATTATACAGCTTTATCAAAATTCACAAAGGAAACAGCCCCATTAGATCAGCAGTATCCCAATGTAATGCAATTACCCAACATTCAAAATAGCTTCATGCATTAAAAAAATTTAAATAACTCCCACGTATTTGAACCAAAGTATACAATTCAAATTTCATGTAGTCGATACTTTAAAAGATATTG